>JWZX01002851.1:0-34954 GCA_001275005.1 Chrysochromulina tobinii
GGTAGTGCGTGCTCAGGTCTCTCAGCATCATGGCGCATGCTTTTTGGAAGGGCGCCAGCCGTGCAGGGTAGCCGCCGTTTGACGGGTCAATCTCGAGGGGAGGCACAAGGTCCGAGCGGCAGCCATACTCGTTCACGAGCATGTGGCACCAGCTCCGCGCCGACTTGAACACGTCGACGTACGCCCACGATCGGCTCCAGTCATGAATACCAGCAACATTGATGCCGACGGCAGCTTCCGAGTCGGTGCACACATTTGGCTGACCGACGCGGGTAATGGTCTCGCACGCGGGGCCACTCACGCCAAGGAAGCACATACACGCCCCGCGCACGCAGCTGCCCCACACGCACCCGGGGACGCACGCTGGAGGATGCACAACGACGCCCCGGGCAAGTGCCTCAGCTGCGGTCGACGGCAACGACGAGCGCAGGCCCGCATTGTATCCAAGGATCGCTTGGAGCTTCGAGGAATTCAGATCGTCCGGACCAAGCATGAGGGCCCCATGCCCACACTGCTTGCCGCCGAGCTCGCACAGCACGGGAGGACGGTACAGGGGCTGCGCGACAAAGATCGTGCCGCCGATGCGCCGCCAGCGGTCGAGGAAGTCGAGGAGGATTTCGCGCATGCGCGGGTGCGCGTTGGCCTCGAGGAGCTTGCGTTCGAGTGCCTGCTCCAGAGCCGCGTCGCCCTCAAACTTGGACCGATTCCTCGAGAGCACATCCAGTGTGAATGACGCAGGCGACCTTTCGGCGACGATCTTGGCTGGCCCGCGGTAAAAGTACTGGCAGCTGCCCGCGCACTGTGCGCCCGCGAGGGCATCGTTCGTCAGATGCGGACGGCTTCCGGGGTTCCCCACACCCTTCCAGTAAAAGTCTCGCCGCTGGAGCACCCCCTCCGTGTCCACGATCACTGGTGCTGTGTTATACTGGTCCCGCGCCCCCGCACTCGCGTTCCAAAAGTAGCACGTTCCGGGCACCGCGCAGTTACCAGGCCGTGAGAAGCACTGCCCTCCGCCATTCGGGCCAGCGAGCGCGCCCGGGCAGTCGCTGTGGACGGATACGCCGCAGCTCCACTCGTGCGAGAGCTGGTGAGCAAAGCCGCCGCATTCGACGCTGGCATCGCAGATCGTGGCGCAGCTCGCGACATTTGGTCCCACGTGCTTCCAGTACGTTGGCGAGCCAGTCTCACTCAGTGCCACATGGGCGCGCCTGCTGCTGTCAATCCCTTCATAGCCCTGCAGCTGGCGCCACTGCTCCGCCTTGACGTAGCCGTTGCCTAGCGTCGAGCTGGCGGAAAGCTCCGCAAACTCGACTGGCCCATACTTGTTGCCCATCGCGAACCAGAGGCACTGGCTGCACCGTAGGCTGCCACTCAGCGTCGCGCGCGCTCCGTAGTCGGCGGCGCCGAAATCAGGGCCACCGACATCGGAGATGAGGCGGATGCCCCTCTGGTTGAGCTGCTGCGTGAGGCCATTCAGCACCGACTCTGCATGCAGAGCCGACTCGTGTATCTTGTCGAGCTGCGCGAGAGGAGGGTTCGGGTGAGGGTTGGGGGATAGGGGGGCACCGAGTGCGCAGAGAGGGGCGGCGGATGGTCAGCCGGAGATGAAGCGAGAGCAAGGCTCGCGCGCAGGAACAGGAACAGTCCTCTCCGTGAGAGCGCACCAGAGCATCCACCGTCCAGTTCGCATAGAATTCCGCAGCTCGTTCTCGATCGTCGAAGTTGATGCATTGGTTGTACCGGTTCTGGCAGTTCCCGTTGCAACAATTGCTTCTGCCGAAGACGGCGCGGACCGCGACCGCGTCGACATTTCCCAGGTCGGTGCCGAAGCGCTCGAGAGTGCCCCCTAGCCACGCGCCGGCCGCGGACACGCGAACGAGGCGCGTGCCGAGGGCCGCCCGGCGCCGCGCATTCACGCCAAAGGCGAGAGTCCAAGCGCGGAAAACTTCGAGAGACTCGATCGCGTGGGTCTGGGGCGCCTCGTTCCGGTTGGCCGCGTCGGTGCGATACTCGACGAACGCCGTCAGGTGGGGGCGCAGGTGGCTGTCCACGTAACTGGCATACATCATGAAGTCCGCCTCATCCGCAGCGCCGGGCCGGTTGGCTCCGTTCGCGGTTGTGGTCATCAGCGAGGGGTCCATCGCGTTCGAGCGCGGCATGCAAAACCACGCGGACGCGTTGAGCGTGTTGGCGAGCGCCACCATGTACTCGAGCGCGACGCCGCGCGGGCCCGCCTGGGTCAGCGAGGCCGGAGTGCTCCGATCGCGCCAAGCGGGGCGAAAGTTGTTCTCGTTATAGTCGTTGCTGTCGATGAGCGCCCAGCTGCAGAAGCGCAGCAGCCGCGTGCCGCTGAGAGCGTTGAGGAGGTCGGGGTGAAAGGGCTGGGTGGCCAGGGCGGCGTCGGTCGCGTCGACGTTGATGCTCGTGATCGCCGAGACGGCGCTCCCGCTCCCGCTACCCGCCGAGCGCACCTCATCCTGCACACGAAAGATGCGCACGTTCTCGAGCGGGGCGCTCGGGTCGGTGGTCATGATGCGGATCGAGACGCCGGTGGCGGGCGCGGAGACGTTGAAGAGGTAGCGACCACGCATCGCTACCGGATCGTAGGAGAGCGGCGCCGCGAGAAGTGCGTCGCCGCCGAACGAGAGCGTCCCGTTCCCGTTGAAGTGGACGGCATATTGGCCAGCGGCGACCGAGGCGCCGCCCCAGCCGATGTATGCTACTGCGGTCTGAACCTCGAACGAGTTTTGCCACAGCCACCAGCGGGGCAGTGAGACAGGGTAGCCGTTTGCGTGCGACATGTTCGTGGGTCTCAGGCTGTGCTGCTTCCAGGTCTCCATCTGCACGCCCGCATCATGTCGGGCGCGCTCCACTTGCCAGTATGTTGCGTGCTTGAACAAATCTCGGAAGACACGCGTCGAGGTGATCTTCCACTCGGTGACGCCCCAGCCATCCGTGGCCATCGGAGGGAGGTTGATCTGCGATCAAGGGCGACACAAAGCTCAGCATGGGGGGATCATGAGCAATTCTTTTTTTGCGTGCCGGCTCACCCCAACATCCAGCTGCTCTGGGGGGTCAAATCTTGTGAGATTCTGCGCTGACGTCCGATGCAACATGAGAAGCACCAACGTGAGCATCTTTTCGTGAGCCCAGGCGCGCGAGCGGGGAAGCCGACCGAGCCGGAGATTTTACCGGGAATATCCATTTCGAGCAAGGCAACAACATGGGTGGAGGGGACACTCGGTTCACACGCACCACCAGTCAGCGGGTATATGTATACCGAACTCGTTCGAAACGCCGTGACGGGCGCGATCGTGGCGTCTGAATAAATGGTGAGCCGCGTGCTCTTTCTCGCGCTCTTCGTGTGCACAGCGCTCGCGCAGGACGAGGACGACGCGCGTGGCGAGCAGCAAATTGCGGAGGAGCTCGCGTTCGGCGCCGAAGGTACGTGCCATCACCGTGCCTGCCGATTCTTAGGCGTAGCCTGCCAACGCCCGCCTTTGCTGAATAGCATTTGCCTCTCGCTTGTCGCGCAGTCGTCGAGCTGAATGAGCAGAACTTCGAGCATCTTACGCAGGCAGCCACGGGCGCCACCTCGGGCGATTGGCTCGTCCTCTTCTGCAAGGATAGCGTGTCGCGGTGCGCCAAGGTGACGGCCAACTGGCAAAAGGTGGCGGTGACGCTCGCCGCGTCACGCGAGGCCAAGGGCATGCCGCGAATCAACGTCGCGCAGGTGGACACGAGCACATCTGCGTGGCTGCGCAAGCGCTTTGGCGTCCAGTCAGTGCCCGTCGTCCTGCTCTTCAAGGGCGGCGTCATGTACTCCTTCCATGGCGGCGGCTTCTCCGTGGACCGGCTGGTGAGCTTTGCCGAGCGCGACTACGAGCGCTCGAACCGCATGCTCGTGCCGCCCGAGCCGCACGTGGCCACGCCGCACGACCAGACGTTCCTCATCACCATCGGCACGGTCGCCTGCGGCGCAGCGGTACTCTGGGTCGTTGACCAGGGCCTTGCGCGTTGGTATCGCTATCAGACGAAAATGTCTAAGGCGGCCAAAAAGGAGGCCAGTAAGGCGGCCGCCAAACCGGCGGCTGCACAGGAAGGTGCTAAGAGCGACGGGACGCGATAGGCGAGCTGCATCATTACACTTGAGCTCGCTTTGCCATGCGCGTGTCTCGTGCCTGCGCAGCTCCCGGCGGTGGTTCGGGTGCGCTGCACACCCGTCGGTGTGCGCCCATCACACTCAGACTGTGTATGTCTGGGTGCGCGGCGCATGAGTACGAGTATGTGAAAATTGTACATAGATTTCATGGCAATTTTTCATATGCGCCAGACCTAACACGTTGGCGAACAACAAGTGACGAAAGTGACAGGCGGGCCGCGCGCCACTTTTATCCGATCAAGAGAGTTCGCAGGGGAGCGCGTGTCATGAGAACACATGAGATGACGCGGTCGGTTGCTTTGCGAGTTTAGAACCCCCGCTCAGCACGCCGGCGATGATAGAGTGGGTAAGGAGTGTTGATGAGAGGCGGAAGGCGGTCGAGATGCGCATCTCCTTGATCTTGCGCTGATCATTCGCTTTAAGTGCCTCGCGCGCGCGGAAGCCGCGGTAGGTCCGCTGCATCATCTGTGCGGCGAGGTACTCATGCGCGTTCCACTCCACGGGTGCGTTCTTGTACTCACGCAGATCGAGATTCCTGCGCATCTGCTTGTCGAGTGTGTGGCGCAGCTCGCACTCGGGCAGCCGCTGCCCCGTCTGGCGCGGCTCCGGGTCCAAGACGCTCGTGGGGCGCGTGGCCGTGCGCGCGAGCGCGAAGAGGGTCTCTTGGAACTGAACTTGGCCGTGACCACGCACGGGTAGCCACGCGTCTTCGAGCCGCTGGAGGACGTCGCAGTACTGGCTCGTGCCCTGGGCCCTCTTTTCCACATCGAGTACGCCGAGGGGCGGGAGCATCGAGGAGATCAACTTGCCAAGGTAGTGGCAGGAGATGAAGTAGGTGCCGTCGGGGTCGAGGCGCTGCCACATCTCCTGGAACTCGAGAACGTGGGTCTGCGTGACGGTCATGGACTCCTGGATGCACGTGCTTGAGAACTGATCGACGACCACACCCACGGTCAGGTTCATCATCAGAAGCGAGCCTATAAGCTGATAGAGCACGAAGAAGACCACCGCCGTGCCATAAGATTGAGAGCAGTCATCGATGGCGTACTCCATCATGCCCGCCTTCTTCCCGCAAAAGGGCTCGACGACCATGCACGCGCGCATGATGTCGGGCCAGCGCTCTGAGGTGGCCATGGAGACCATGAGGACCATCGCGTTGGGGAAGGTGTCGAAGGCGGGCCAGGTGCCGCCGTACCCCAGATGCTCCTGCGGCACGATATCGCCGAAGAGAGCCATGCCCACCGTGGCGAAGATAAGGCAACACAGCCCGAGGAGAGAGAGCACGTTGGCCAGCGCAGGCAGACAGAGGGAGATGGTCTTGAGCATCGTGCGCAGCCCACTGGCCGAGCGAATGAGGCGTATGAGGCGCGCAACCTTGGCGAGGCGCAACAGCCGGAGCAGCATCGGGTTGAAGGGTGTCTTGATCTCAACTCCCTCGAGGATCCATCCGGTCACAATGTCGAAGATGGATGCGAGCACAAGAATGAAGTCGAAGACATTCCATGCATTCTTAAAGTAGTTCAGGCCGAAGCCAATGAGCTTGACCACGGCCTCGAAGATGAAGAAGAACGTAAAGAAGAGCTCCAGGAAGTCCGTTGTGCCCTTGGCCGGCTTCTCGCGCTCCGTGGTGGCGCCATCCGGAATGGGTTCGTAGTAGTCGGCCGCCATCACTGCGATGTTGATCATGATCATGGTCATCATCATGTACTCGAAGAAGCGATGCGTCACGAATCGGTACATCGGCGCACGGATGAAGCCCTTCGGGGGCACCACGCGTGAGAGCGGCCTCATCACCTGGACGAGCTTTCGAGTCTCGACCCATTCCTTCTGCTCGTCGGTCATCATGGCCATGCCCGAGCGCTCGTCGCGTAGCCGGTTGAACTTGTCGATGACGACGCCCGCAAAGAACTTGAGCAAGATGAAGCCGCCAAAGATGACGAAGACGAAGAAGTAGATGCTGGCGATCCCCTTTTTCCAGAGGTTCTCCGTGCCGGGCACGGCGGGCCCTTGGCCGAAGCTGCTCTGCGCGGCCATCGCGCGGTACATGATTCGCGACCAGCCCTGCAGGGTCGCAATCTCGACAAGCGTCAGCAGCCCATAGCCCACGTTGTCGAAACCGGAGACATCGTGCCGCCAGAGGAGCCGGCATCGGACCTCGCCCGCGCTGCTCGTGTTCCAGCCGGCAGGCGGCGCGCACAGGCTGCCGTGCGCGAAGCCCGTCGAATTCACGATCTCGTCGAGGTTAGCTGCCATCTCCTCGCACACTGCCTTGTTGGAATACGCCGTCATGGGTAGCAGCAACGGTGCGGCCCCGCCCGCGAGCGGCTGCGGTACAAAAAGCACGCACGAGGAGAGGACGCCGCCAAAGACCTGGACGCCCAGGATGGCAAAGACAAGCCAGAAGACGCCCAGGATGAGCGTCACGTTGCCAATGGCGGGGAGCGAGCGGATGAGCGCCTCAATGACGAGCTGCATCGAGGGCACCTTGGACAGGAGCCGAAGCGGCCGGAGCGCGCGCAGCGTGCGTAGCGACTTTAAAGGTCCGATCTGCGACGAGCCCCCGATCGACATCCAGCCGATGATGACGATCGCGAAGTCAAGGTCGTTCCAACGGTCGCCGAAGTAGCCCATAGGGCCGAGGCCGAGAAGCTTGATCGCCATCTCGATCGTGAAAGCGACGCCGAAGAAGAGGTTCAAGTCCTCAAGGGTGGCAAGTTCACCTAGTGCATCTGGATCCCCACTTTTCGCTCGCTTATTCAGCTGCGATGAGTCCGCGCAGAGCACATACGTTGATCCCACGATGAGCATCATCACGAAGCCTGTGAAGAGCTTCGTGACGATGACCCACTTGCATCCCTTGCGAAGCAGCGGCCACAGATCGGCGAGATGCACATACGGCCCCCCGAACGGCACCTGGAAGCCAGCCCCCCTTCGGTCCTTCCTCTTGATCATCGCGAGGGTTCGCCGAGCTGCCGCCGTTCTGCGTCGCATACCAGAGCCAAACGTAACCGTTGGCACAGGCTCAGGCCCGTTCGCTACCGGTAAGAGGTCGGCCGGTGCCGCCTCCTCAATTTCAAAGAACAGACCTTCGCTTTTATGCTGTGGCGCCTCGAGGAATTCGAAGTCGAGCTTTTTCCGCACTTCTCGCACATCGGCCGCTTGCATATCGTCTTCAAATGCCCCGAGCGCCATCGACATATCGAGCTCGACGGCGATACACGACGGGAACTTATCGGGCTGCCAGCGGCGTGTCGCGTTCGCGCCCGGAACAGCGCGCGACTTTGGTATGCCGATCGACAAGCCGAGCGGATCGTCCGTGTTGGGGCCGCGACGCGTGAGTCGTTCCTGCTCAAGCTGCACCAGCCGCATCGCGCGCACTTTGGACCACGCCCTGTGTTGCCGGTAGCGTGCCTGCAGGGTGAGCGCGGCGCGGGTCTGAGATATGGGCCCTTTAGGCTTGCTCGCCTCGTCGTCGTCGCGCACGTTCTTTTGGCTCGCGCTCCAGAGCGACGAGATCGTCAACGATTCCAGCGTGCGAACGCGTAAGGCGCTCATCGAGCGCACAGCGGAGGATGGCGAAAGCGACCTGACCAGCCGTCGGCTCCGACGTGCTGCGGTCGAGATCGAATTGTTCAGCGGCAATGAGCTGACCTTCAGCGAGCAGCGAGCACGAAAGTCGGGACCCAACCTCTCTGCCTGTTGTGCCCCCTTGCCGCGTTCCGACTTGCCGTCCTTCCACGTCACCTCGCCACGTCTGCGTCCCTCGGACGTACCTTGCAACTCGAGGGACGTCTGCGGCACCGCCACCGACGAGGCAGGGAGTCGTGGCCCCGCGACGCCCGCTCCGTCATCGCCACCGCCAAATCCGACGCCATTACGTGAAATCCGACCCCACTCTCTGAACGAGTCACTCGTGTTGACGACCGTGGAGTGTACCACATCCCCGCCGCCCTCCACGGAGAGCACTGACGCGGGGAGCACGGCACGTTTCGCCAGGTTCGGCGAGGAGCCCGAGAGGACCGTCGTGGCACGCACGTCTTTAGGGCGGGGCTCCACCTCGAGCACCGACGCCTTGAGCGCCCTGGCTGAGCGCCCACTCGAAGTGAGCACGGTCCTCGGCGCCACCAAAGCCTGATGCGTCGTCGGCGGACGCAGAAGGTAGTCAGGGACTTCAGAGACTTCACCTGCTGTCATAGACTTCAATCCAGGAGCGCCGCGTGACAATCTAATCTCTGGCATGACGGCGATGTCATAGTTGCAAGCCAGAGTTGCAGGTGCTCTATGGCATGTTGGCATCGGCGATGTTGCGGCAGAAGGCGCCGAGTGCATGACGCGGCCCAGTGACGTGAGGCAGTTCCACTCGTCGACGGCATGATTATGTTTACTCGCGCGCGGGGGAGGCACAGTCAGAGCCACCTTCGGGCGAGACACAGCCAGAGCCACCTTGCTGCGAGACACTTCGGGGGAGGCCTTGCTGCTACAGGGTGCCTTGGGAGTAGCCTTGGGAGTAGCCTGGGGAGAGGCATTGGCGATGGCGTTGCTGGAGAGGCGGACGGTGCTGACACCTCCGCCTCCCGTCGGCTTTATGAGCTTGCTTCCGTAGCACGCGGCGGCGGTGTCTGAGTCAAGGCTGGACGAGTCCGACGCGTCGTTCGGGCCGACTTCCAGTCTTGGCGGAGAATAGACGTGCATCGCCACCTCCCCCCGGGAAGAAGTGGAGGCGGGGTCGCCTTGGATGAACTTAGCGATATTGGCCGCATTCCTATTGTCGTCGTCATCGTCGTCATCGTCGTCATCGTCGTCATCGTCGTCATCGTCGTCGTCGTCGTCGTCCTCGAAATATTGGTCGTCCTCGAAATCTTGGTCGCCGCCCTCCTTGGCCTCCCCACGCTCCCCACGCTCCCCACGCTCCTTCTCGTCCTCGGCGGGGGTCATGCGCAGCCCCTCGTCCGTCTCTGCGGTCGAGCCCTCATCAAACCCCATGAGTTTCAGTCGACTCGCCATCTCCTCCACGTCAACCTGGGCCTGTTTCGCCGCCTCCATAAACTTAGCCCTGCCGTCGTCGTTGGCGGAGACGAGGAAAGATAGGATGATCGCCGTGTACATGTTGAGCAGAATGTACCTCCCGATCAACACGCTCAGGCAGAAGTAGAGCAACGTAGCCACGTTCGTCGAGCGCATGCCCAGAAACATGATGGGATGCCACGCCTCGCCCGTGAAGAGCTGGAAGGTGGTCATGAAGGCGTCGCCAAACGTGTCGAAATTTTGAAGCGGTACGCGCGCCAGGCAGCCCTGTTCGATGCCTACGGGGAGGTTGCGCTGGGTGGTGAGGTAGTCGGCGGCGCTCGACGCGCGGCAGTAGCCCTCGACGGGGTGGCAGTCGCATAGCGCATACGGCGTCGCGCCCGCGAGCATCGGGAAGGGTTCCCACGCAATACCCAGGGTGGCGTTGAGTGGGATGGAACCCACGGCGAGGGGCAGCTCGAGAGGACGCGGCAGCGGCGTGCATTGCTGGCATCGAACGAAGCGGTTGCCAAAGTAGCTCATGCCGAGCAGCGTGAACGTGTACTGGCAGAGGAGGAAGATGAGGAAGAGCGCGCCCATCGATGCGAGAAGGGTCGGCTGCGTGATGATGCACATCAACTCACGCAGCGAGGCGATCGGCAGGCGTTGCAGCAGCCGGATGAGCCGCAAAGAGCGGAAGATGGATGGGCTGAAGCCCTCCGAGCAGCGGCCCGACGCGACGACGGCGATCTGGCTGAACACGCTCACGAGCACGATGAAGCCGTCGAAGATATTGAAGCGGTCGGATACGTAGCCACCCACACCGAGGCCGAGAAGCTTGATGAGCATCTCTATCAGGAAGATGAAGGTGAGCGCAAGCTCGATGCCGCCGAGCAGCACACACTCAGGGTCGGGTTGGCCCGCGTAGTAGCAGCACTGCACGGCCGTGTTTATCGCGATACAGCACATGAAGAACGGGTTAAAACGCCGATGTGCGCACAGAACCGCGCACTGCGCCGCAAGATTGTCGCAGAACGGCACGGACGGCATCTTGCGGAGAGCATCGAGCAGCCCAGGTTTCCACAGCCGACGCTTCCATGTTCTCAGCGGCGCTTCCATCAGCGCCACTTTCTTCGTCGGCGCCGGCTTGCTCGGCGAGCGGGGGCTGTACTCAGCGGCATTTCCACGTCTGGAGTGCATGGGCAACTCGAGGCTTGCCCTCACGTTCGGGGCGGGGCTCCACCGCCGCTCCACCGCCGTGGCGAGCGTGAACGTGTGGCCGCCAGCCTCGTCGTCGGTGAAGTCCAGATTCGCGAGGCGCAGCGGCGGCTTGCGACCCCTGAATGGCGAGACACGAGAGCAGCGCGATCGGCTGTCCTCAGACAGCCCCCCGCCTGACCGGCTGTCCTCAGACAGCCCCCCGCCTGTCCGGCTGTCCTCAGACAGCCCCCCGCCTTTCGGCTCCGCCTCGACCGCATGGACCGCATGGACCAATTGGGCATCCGCCTTCCTAATTTGGGTTTCCATCTCCGCCGCATCGGCCGTCGCCTCCTCGGTGGCCTTGGCGTGGGCCGCGAGTTCGGCCGCGAGCCCGGCCTTGAATTTCTGGCTGCGCTTGTTCTCGAGGTGCACCTGCTCGTAGATGACCGCGAGGGTGAGGTTGGCGGTGAACCAACCGCAGCACAGGACGAGCACGAGCGCGTAGATGATCCCGCCGCCGCCGCCGCTGTCAAACATGAGCTGCATTGAGACTGGCCAGTCGTCGATGGCCATGTTGCGGTACACGACGATAAACGCCCACCCGATGTTGTCGAACGACGTGAAGCCGTAGTCGGGGTTGGAAGTGCGTTCATCGAACTCCCCGTTAAAGTAGAAGGGGCTGTTCGGCGGGAGCGGCGCCGGCTGGCAGCAGAAGAGGTCGCCGGTGAGGTAGCCGCTCGTGTCGATGTGATCGCAGGTGAGCTCCTTCCACTGCTTGGCCGGTGGCGTGGCGTACTGAGGCTTCCGTCCGTTGAGCGTCGCAAGCCCCGCAAAGGCAGCGCACTGGTTGCCCCCATCACCAGAGGCGGAGCACGGCGCATATGCTCCTTGGAGACCGACGGCTTGTGAGAGCGTACCATCGCTCTGAAGGACGTGGCAGCGCCGGCGAGCGTGGCCCATGAAGAGCTGCACGCCCAGGATGGCGAAGCATAGGAAGACGAAGAGCAGCAGCGAGCCCACGTGCACCAGCTTGGGCGTCGCGTCGATCAGTGCCTGCACGATCGCGCGCGTCGCTCCAAACGAGGGCACCGACTTCATCGCGCGCAGCAGCCGGGCGGCGCGCAGCGCGGAGAGGCCGGAGACGCTGATGCACAGCACGGGCAGAAGCCCGAGCAACGAGACGATCGAGACGAACCCGTCGATCCAGTTCCACCCATCGCGCAGGTATGCGCCCGGATGCTGCCACAGGCCGAACAACAAAAGCTTCAACAGCATCTCGGAGATATAGATGGTGGTGAAAATGATGTCGAGCACGCGCAGCGTGGTGTTGGACCCGGGGTCGTTGGTGTACTCGCAGGTAGCGGCGAGCGGGTCGCGAAAGGCCACGCAGAACAAGTTGACGCAGATGGTCGCGTAGATGAACCCGTCGAACCATGGCTGCAGGAGGAGCGAGCGAGCCGCCAGCCGCGCCGGGTTGGTCGGCGAGAAGACGCCAAACGACGAGTACTTCATGTGCGGCTCGTCGACCTCCGCGACTTCCGCCTCGAAGTTCGTCGTTGGCATCAGTTGTCCCTTCTTACCGTTAAGCTCAAGCTGGGCAGCTCTCTCCTCCTTCAACCGCAGCTGTTGCTTCGTTTTAGGACTAAGATTCGGAACCGCACCCCATCGCCACGGACTGGCACTCTCTGTTGACACAGGCCTGTCCTCTGGAGTGCTTCGGAGCTCGACGGTAAGCGCTGGGCCAGCGTTCATCGCGAGACCGATCTACTCACTGCAAGAAGTTTCGCTAACATGTAAGGAGAGTTCCTACACAGTCAAGTCAACTCAAGTCAGCTTCAATTATTGAAAAACTTAGACTGTGAATGTGAAATCGACCCGTTTTACGTGTATTCATTCATGCGGTCCTGGATCTCCGGTCGAACATGGGAAGGCCGTCTCCCCGTAGGTGCTCGTTTGCGAGAGCCCTTCAGCCGCTGCGCCTCCCTGCGTGCGCATTCCATCCTGCATTCGCCGAGTCACGAGGTGCCCAACGACGTCGACCCCGACACGGGACTGTGCGCCGGAGGCCAAGTGCGCATCGCCCACGCGCCAGGCAAGGGCTTGGGCGCCTTTGCGGAAGCACCACTGCCGGCTGCTGTTGCCCTCGGAAGCTACGCCGGAGAGGTGCTCACCATTGAGTCCATGCACATGCGCTATGGCAATGAGCGGCCCGGCGGCGACTGGCACAGCTGCTGGCTTGAGGAGCAGTGTCGCTTCCGCTCCGAGCGCTCTCGCCGCGGTGTCAGCACCACTGGAAGGTACATCTTCAAGTACGGCACTCACGCGAGTAGCGGGCTGTTGTTACTCATTGACGCTGAGGATCCGGACTTTGCCAACTGGACACGCTTCCTCAATCACTCGAGCAATCAGCCGAACCTCAAAGTGGAGAAAAGCCTGAGCGAGCGCAATGAGCCAGTGATCGGCTTCGTGACCGCGCGCGCCATCGAGATGGGTGAGGAGCTGCTCTTCGATTACGGGCCAAACTACTTTGGGGGGTCGCTGGATGCGCCAGTCGAGCAGGGAAGGCAGAGGATCGACACAGGCGACATCGTTGATACAACCCGGTCGGGTACAGTGCTGCGCTAAGTGGCAACATCTAGGGGCCGCATGTATAAGTAAGAACGGGTTGTCGTGCTCCGGTACAACCAATTTCGCGCTTGATCACGTTGAACGGTTTTTCTCGGCCCCAGTGTTGCCCACATCGCACTTATACGATTCAAATGATTTAAATGAAAGGACTCGGCTGAGTTACCGCCCGCCCGACTAAGCTCGCCCCTTCAGCGAACCAGAAGACCGGCCGCACTGCCCACTGGGCAGCACAGGGTGCTTCTCGTCTGGCACGGCGAGGGCGACGAGTTAGGCGACGAGTGTGCTTGCTCGGCTGTTTCCAACGTCTCCCGCGCCGGTCATGGTGTCGAGAGCGCATTAATGGCCAGCAGCTCGACGTCGTAGAGCAGACGTGCGTTCGGCGGCACGTTCCGTTTGGGCAGCCCCTTTGCGCCAAAGCCGAGCACGGGAGGCACGTCAAGAAGCCGGCGCTCACCCACACACATGCCCACGAGGCCAACGTCCCAAGCGGGAGGAAACTGGCCCGCCGGCTGCTTGCCCAGCACAAACTGCAGCGAGTCGTCGCCGAAGCGGCCAGCAAGCTCCATGCCATCGAAGACGGTGCCGTCGGCCAACCGCCCCGTGTACCGTATCTCGACGAGGTCGCCACTTTGTGCGTTCCGCGTGCAGCGACTTTGCACCTCGAGCCGCCGTATGGAGAGCACCTGCTCGGGTTCGCCCAATGGGCCGCCGCCTGGCGCGACCCTGGTTGCGATGGGAGCCATGGCTTCTTCACGGTCTTTCGGCAGGTCGTTTAGCCGCTCGTTGAAGGCAAGCGCGTCCTTCAAGGTCACTTGCACCGGCCGCCCTTCGGCCTTGGCGCGCACGAGGCGTGCACTCACCTCCTTGGCGCTTTCGCGCTCGACATTGACGCCGTCGACTGCTACGACGATGTCGTCGATCTGTACCTTGCCAGTGCTCGCCGCCTGGCCGCCTGCGACCACGTTGGCGACCAGCACGCGACTCGAGCCCTCGCGCGTGCCGTACTCGAAGCCGACGCGAAGGTCCTTAAGCTCGAGACCGAGCGGCCGGCTGCTATCGAACTCGAGGCTGTACTCGTCAGACAATGAGAGCGTGCCCACACTCGGAGCGGCGCCCTGCGATGAGACGAGTGGCGCCGGCCGTGCTCGGTTCTCTGTGCTGTAGATCGACTCGACCGCCGCCTGCTGCTTCCGCCGACGCTCCCCTGCGCTCAGCGGCGGTGCCTCATCTGCAAAGCGAAGGCCACGGTTTGGATCCTGCTCGCGCACGGCGGCGTATGGATCGGTGAGCTGCTGCTGCTGCTGCGCGGCCACAAAGGCCTCAAAGCTCGGAGCAGACGCCGTAAGGCCGTCGGCGCGTGCGAGCTGACACGCAGGGAGGCTCCCGAAGGCGGTAGCCAGCGATAAGAGGCGGCGGCGCGTAATTTCGGGCGGCGCTTTCAGGGCGGCGGCGGCAGCGGCGACGAGCAGCAAAGAGCTTCGAGCCAGCATTCGTCGATCGCGTGCGGTGTGAAGAGCCGAACGTGAAGCCGGGTCAAGAAAGGGTGATCCCCGTCTTCGAGTGTGATTCGGGGACGAGCACGGAGCGTGTGTTCCAGCACTTTGGCATGCTCTTCTGTGGGACAGGCTAACGACAATTTGACATCATCGCCTGGCTAATTACGAATCGACGGAAACCCCTGCCGCTCTAGAGCCACCTCCGAGTTCTAGGCACGCGGATCGAGTTCTTGTTTGAGCTGTTCGATCCTGATCCGTTCCTCGATCTTCTGCACCGCGGCCGTGTCGCCCCTCGCTCGCGCCAAATCTAGCACCTTGAGGAGCATTCCCGGAGGCGCAGCGTTTGCGTTGAGCCGCTTGGCGATCGGTTGTGGGTCCGGCGCTCGCTCATCGACGGACCGCCCGAAGAATGACCTAATGTCCATAGCAGACTCACTCAGCCCCTGGGGCGGCAATCCTGTCGAGTCGGCTGGCAAACCAGCCATCCTCTTCGCAATCGCGGTGCGCTGTTCAATCGCATCCAGTGCAGTGAAGCTGTTTGGGTAGCGCGCATCGGTCAAGGTGCGAGAAATGGCGTGCTCTTCGAGTAGCGCTGCCTCGGCCAATATGGGCACACGGTACCGCATCGACAGTGCCACCGCCTCGAACATGCTGGGGCAGGGCACACCCTCACTCTCTGCATCTTGCAAGCAAAGAATGGCCGCGTCGAGAGTGCTCACAATCACATGGCGCAGCCTAGAATTCGAGCCGACGCGCTGTTCCAGCAGCTCGGGTGGAAAGGCCGGCCCACCCAGGTCGATGCCCTGCAGCAGCTGCAACAGCGTGAGCGCCTCCTGAGTGCCAGAAAATACCCGATCCTCGGCAACAACCAGCGGTAGAAGCCGCTCGCGAGGTCGATCGATGAGCAACGCGACGAAGCCATTCTTAGAGACGCTCAGCGCGTGAATGCTGCAAGGCACGATTACAGCTGATGCTGAATGGAGCAGCACGATGCCGACGAAGAGATGCAATGGAGAGCACGCGACGCCCATTTATTTTAAAGGTCAACAAGTCCGCTGTGAAGAGTGGATTCTCGTAGACTTTCTCAAGCCCCTCCATGAACGATTGCGGAAAGTCATGATTATTTTTCGACGAAACGAGAAACTAATGAGCGGCGCGGATCGTGGCAGACCCTCCACGACCCGTCACGAGGCGGACCTATCAGAATCGCGGGCATCGACGTCGGCAGTTACGTCCGCACCCTCGTGCACCTTCGATCCGTGCGAGCTCTCGCCCATGACTGAGTGGCGTGAGCTCTCTGATGGCGGCTACTCGGAGGTGTACAAGGCCAAGCTGCTTGGCGTGACAGTGGCAGTCAAGGCGGCGACGGGCCGCAAGAAGACAAGCGGTGAGTCGCTCCTGCGCGAGATCCGCTATCTCCAGCTGTGCGGCGCGCACCCGAACATCGTACAGCCGTACGGCGCTTTTGTCGAGGAAGGCCGCATCCACCTCGTCCTCGAGTACGCGCGGCACTGTCTGCGCACGGACCGCGTGGCGCGCTCGTGCGACCCGATCGTGGTGATGGCGGGCGTAGCGCGCGCGCTCGTGCGCATTCACTCGCTCGGCATCGTCCACCGGGACATCAAGTCGCGCAACGTCATGGTGGCCGTGGACAACCGCGCTTTGCTCATCGACTTCGGGCTCGCGTGCGACGTGGAGCGCGACGGCGAGGAGTGGCTGAGTCGCACGGTGGGCACCAAAAAGTACCGTCCCCCCGAAATGCGCGACGGCCGGCGCGCGCACTGCTCCTTGGACGTCTACTGCTTCGGGTTGGTACTTGAGAAGCTCGTACGCCAGCGGCGTGACCGCACCTCCTCAGATGACTCGCACGCGCGCTCGCACCGCGACCTACCTAGGAAAGACGCGGATTCAGGGCGGCACGAGCGGCACGACTGTCGGCTGTTGACCGACCTCGCCAGGCAGTGCACTAGCGAACGCCCACACGAGCGTCCGACGGCCTGGACGCTGCTGCAGAGGCTGCAGAGGCACTGTGGGGAGAGTGTAAGCCGTTGCGACTCGGCGCGTGAACGCGTGCCGCTTCACGATGCGCTGCACGCGTGCCGCGAGCGCGAGCGCTCCGCGAGCGCTATCGCCAAGCAGAGCGGCAGCGCCGAAGACGAGCAGCGCGAGCGCAAGCGCCGACGCCTTGACGATGGTCGGATCAGTGGGATGCGAGTGGCTGATGGAGGCAGCGAGATCGACAAGGAAGAGTAACTAGTGCTGCTGAGAGGAGGCGGCTCACGACGACGCATCTTGGTCGAGCGGGGCCTCAGGGAAGAAGTGCCATTTCACGGCCCGCGTGCCGCCTGCGGGAACAAAAGAAACGGAATGCGTGCATGTCCAATGGTTCGTTGCGTACACGTCGGTGACGATGGCCGCCGCTACCGCGACGACGGTCTCGACATCGTGCATGGCACGTCTGTGTGTGGCATGATTGTCGGGAGATCACCATCTTTAGGGTAACCGTACCTGATTAGTGAAAGTTCCCTCCCGCTAATGGGATGTCAAAGTCTCGCGTGCATCTTGCAGTGCATGCTCGCGTGGCGCCCGCCGGCCCGCGCCGGCCCCGGCCGCGCCCGCGCCCGCACATCGTCCGTTTCTAACGTCGTTCGGTTGCGATGAAATTCGTGTTCATTGACGTTAGTAACTTTTAGAGCCGATCCGACGTCGCGATACTAGACTGGGACGCATTTCCGCGCAGCCGATGACAGCCGGCATGCCGGATGCAGGGTGAGGATGTGGGATAGAATTGGGCTACTCGGGGATGAAGGCGGCCGCAACGTCTGACCCTAGGAAGCGGTCGACGAGTGCCAGCGTGCCCCGCGGCTGCCCGCCCGCTGCCACGCGGTGCCTCCCGAGCACTGTCTCAGGCTCGAGGGGCCACTGGGTGATGTCGTCGTCCCACGCCCTCCTGCAATGGTCGGGCGGCGGTGCGGGCGGCATGTCCGACTTGATCGGTACTTCGGAGGCCCATCCGCCGTCGGTCGCCTTCCACATCGCAGCTATCGGCTCGCGCAGCTCCGTGTGCGCCTCGCACTGCTTGACGACCTGCGGCGAGAAGCCCCCTAGAGGTACTGCGACCCCTGTCGGCGCCTTGGCGGGGGTGCCATCCCGTTGTCGGCTGACCTTCCACTCAGTCGGTGGCAGCCATGGCCGCGCGACCGAGCCGCGTCGGTACGTCGGCTGAGCCTCCGCTCGAAGGGTGTGCCGCGTCAGCGGCAGCGACCGCTCGTCGCAAGGGCCGCATGTTTTGGGTGCCGGCGGAGGGCGGTTGAGGCTGCCGCCGCCGATTGCGCGAGAGCGAGGCCAAGCGGCTGGTGGCGGACTGGCAGTGTCACGTGGCATGGTCGGCCTGGCTGCGGCGCGAAGGTGAGCCGGCGGATCTTCGAGAATGCGAGGCCCGCGGCGGGTGGGCGCAACACCTCCATTGCGCAGCCACGGTCGGTCTGGTTCTTTCTCGGGTGGCGGGCCGAAATTAAATGGTCGTGTTCCGGGCCATCGGTCAAGGGCCTCACGCGTGGAAGGGAAGAAGACGGAGGCCGCCATATTGTCCGGGTAGCGCAGAAAGCTGGTTCCGACTCGTCTCCGCCATTTTCCAAGTCGCGGCGGCAAAGCGGCTATGAAGAGACAATTTCTGTCTCTTATCACGATCCTTGTGAAAGACGAGAGAGTATTCGCAGTTGACAACGAATTCGAGAAAACTCGTAAAGCGGTGGTTACCCGCGTTGAACTGTTATGCTCGCAATGGGAGCCGACGCCATTGGCGCGCAGCCCAAGGGTTTGACGCTGTCGGTGCGAGCGCCCGCCGCCAAGCGCGGCTCATGCGTTCCACGCCACTCACCGCGAGTCTCCCACCGCCGCTCGTGTGCAGGAGGCGTTCACGCGCACATTTGATGTCTTCCCGTACGAGCAGCCAACATTTGCGGGCTCCTCGCAGACGCAGACGATGGGCGCCTCTTTTCCGAAGCGCTCGGGGGCGACGACGGGCAGCACCTACGGCTTCGGTTCCGCGACGCTCCGCTTCCAGAACGAGATGTACGGCTCGCACCTCTCTTACGGCAAGGCCAACAAGGCCGTCATTGAGCTCAGCGACTCGATCGAAGCTCGCGTCGTGCCCGGCACCGTCAACACGCTCGCGGCGGTGGCGCCGTCGCGCGATCTGCCCGATTACGCGTCCAATTTCAAGTGCGAGCCCGGCCACACCTTTGCCAAAACTGTCTCGCGCGATGCGCCGCCTGGCGAGGACGGCAAGCCTCGCTTCTGGGTGCAGCCAAAGGATACGGGCGGCCTCTTCCCGGACGGCAACGGTGTGCCTGCGCCCTTCATCATGGAGGCGCCGCGCGGCGCGGGCCCACCTACGCAGCGGCACCATGCGCCCACGCAGCTCCTCACGCCCGCGGAGCGGCGCGAGGCACTCGTGTTCGACAAGTGCCATGAGCGCGCACGCGCCACGCTGCGCAAGGCGCAGCAGGATGCGTGCAACCTGACGTATACGATGCAGAAGCGGTATCCGCACGGCGTGATGGGGCTCGAGGGCCCCGGCTGCCCCGACTCCATCATCTACAAAGCCGAGCGCGAGAGGCGAGAGGTCAAGGCCATCAAGGACTTCAACAACGCCGTCACGCGCTTCGAAAACCTTGCCGAGCGGCGCGACACACAGCTCGATTACCAGCTGCTTACACACGACTCCCACTCGACGGCCGTGGACAAGATGTTTACACATAAGGCTTCCTCGGCGCTGGGCATCCGCGGCGAACCCACCATCAGCGACCCGTCCTCTTCGTACAACTTGCGGCCGAGTGAGAATGGGATCCGGGATTTGCCCTTCCGATCGAACCAGGAGCAGCGGCTGCGAGAGATGAACCCGGCGCGCACGGAGCGGCTGCACAACATCGGCACGCGGGGCAAGCCGTACGACATCATCAGCGGCGTCGCGCTCCCAGTGCGCCCCACCGCCGCAGACTCGACGATGTTCGAGCACGACCGACGCGCGCACCCATCCAACCTGGCCGTGCCGCACGAGGGCGTGTTTGGCGGCTTCTCGACGACGGCACGCACCCGCGGCTTCACCGCGCCCACACTCAGCGGCCCCATCCCCGACGCCCACCAGAGTACGTGGCAGCCGCCCTCGCCCACGAGGGCGGGATCGAAGGTCTACATGAGCTGATCCCGAAAGCGCGTCTGCCGCGGCCCTCTGACCGCGACTTTCTCAGTCGCCGCGCATGCAAGTGCTCACCACAGCGCCTCGAAGTTCTCAATTCGCCGTGCGTCCTGGGTCGCGCTCGCCGCTCGCATGCCGTGCTCGGCGATAGGAGTGCGCTCGAGTGCGCGCAACTCGCACCTAGGGTGTTGTGGTCCCCCCCCGCGGGAGAGAAGTTGTGGAGTTCGTCTCACGCGCACGCGCCATTTCCGTATACGGGTACATGCTACAGGTTTGGTGCACGCTGATCGCTTTCTGCATTCTTGCTTTTTCTGTGGCGGGGCGAACTCCTGGACTCGAGCCGCAGCCGGCGCTCGCCCGCACCGGCCACCGCCACCGGCGCGGCCCCAGCCCGCTGCCCGCGGGCCACGACCGCGGTCCGCGCACGGTCCACGGATATCGGATTCGCACGAGCGAGCGCACAGGCTTAAAACACAATTTACAGGGGCTAAGCACACATACGACACTAGCAGCACGACAGGCGCGCCGACGAGGATCGCGACGTGCGCATTCCGAACGATGTCGATGCGTGTTGATGATTTAAGATGATCACTTGATCAGTTGATCAACATACCCGCATAGGTTGATCCTAGAGCGGATAGACGCGCGGCCGACGCTCACACGCGATCGCCGGCGCTTTCGTGAAAGAGACGTGTATACCCTCGATGCCGGGCGTAGCCACCACGGATCGGCGCGGGCGCCCGGGCCGGGGCCGGTCGTGGCGTCGACCCCCCCCTGCAGGGGCTGCGGGCCACCCGCGCCGTGCGCGCCCCGCAAAACTAAGCAAAACTAATACGTCGCGCACACACCCGGTGTCCGGTTGCACGGTGTCTTCTCACCGATTCTGACGCTTTCGAAGTTACGGTTTAGCTTTCGGCCACATGACTTCATGTAGTAGTTGCCAACTTCACGAGCAATATTTGTTCACGAGGTGGCAATGCGAGGTGGGTGGAGGGTGAGCGCCTCACACGCTCGCCTTTTCGGGGCTGTGGGTGTGTGTCTGGCCGAGAGGGCCCTGAAACGAACGAACGAACGAACAACTTCACGAGAAACGAACAACCCGGACCGTCTTCACAGTCCGCTCGAACACCGGTCGAGCTGAAAAGACGTCCGCGGTCCATGATGCCCCTCTCGCTCGTAATCGGGCTGGGACCGCTCGGAGTCGTGCTGCGGTCTACCGCAGTGTGTCGTCGGGAAGTAGTGCTTGCGAGCTTATCTTTTTCCTGTGGTGTGCACGCAGCCCACGCTGAGCCTCCGTCAGCAATCATAGCGACTGGAGTGGTTCAGCTTCAGAATGGCGCCACGGTCATCGGTGCTGCAGAGGCTGCCCTCTACGTGACTGTGCGCCCGGCCGAGGCAGGCGGCGGCGCTTTGCAAGCAGGAACCAAAGTAGTGCCACTTGCCACTGCACGTGTTGCGGCACCGATCGCGTTTCCATACAAATTTCAACTTACCGAAGCAGATTTGACCGCCGAGTACAAGAGCATCGAACTCTCATCAATCAAAAGTCTAGACTTGCTCGTGAGTGCCCGATTCGACGGCGATGGCGTCGCTGCGACTCGAGGGCCGGATGATTTGGTTGGCCGTGGACTATTGCGAAAAGCTGGTTCCTGCGAGCCCACTCGCTGGAAACCGGCAATCGTCGAATTACAAGGGCGCGGGCTAACGGGGCGGCTGCTCACGGGTGGAAAATAGTAGGCCTGCGTATTCCTATGCGCACACGTGAACCTTGGGTTCACTTCTCGTTCTCGCCATCTCCGATCTATCTGTATCGTGCCATATGGTTCGCGCGGTCTCCCCGCGTAGCGTGGCGCACATGGTGGCGCAGACGCAGTGTCGCTCTCCGGACCGCGCGCGGGCCCGGGCGCGGCGTCTGGTCGTCTGTGTCGCGTGTGGCGGTTGCGACGTGGTTGTGCGCTCTAAGCCGGCTCAGACGATGGGAACCTTATGGGAACCGCTGTCGACGTTTTTATAACACAGCATCACGTCTCTGTGAAAGGCCATGCCCGCCCGGTGAGGTTTTTACACGGGCAATGTACACGGGCGCGTGACGGGCTCGGGGCTGGGCGGCCGCGGCGGGGAGGGGCATTCTTGCGCGCGCAATGCGCGCAGTCGGCGAGGATCCGACCTCTCGACCGACCTCGGGCACGTCCACTCATTTTTTCCACACGCGCACCCCTCCTACTCGTCGGTCAGCGGCGAGGCCTCCCCTATCTGACATATGCAGATCGGCGAGCCAAATTGGCGAGGCCAAATCTTTCCCTTACGTGGTTCAGCACTGGGTGTGAAGCATTGGCGGCCGTGGCGACGTTCCGTGTGAATATGAGGTCCTCCGTGTCACGCCGCGCCACCTCGTAGGCCTCGAGGAAGGTGTAGCCGTTGCGGGCCATGGCGCGCTGGATGCGAGCCTTTTTGCCGCGCTGTGCGGGATAACCCCCCTCGTGGAGCTGCTCGATCTGGACGACCTCGATGTTGAACTCGGCCCACGGGAAGTCCTCGATGATGTCCGCCTCCGACCCCTCGGTGTCGATGGTCATGTAATCCACTGTTTGAACCCCGTGTGCTCGCAACTCGTCGGCGAGGTGGAAGCACTTGACCTTCATGGTGCGTCGCATACTCGTGCTGCGTGACGGCTCGTACGTTGACATGGCGCCGCTCCAGCCAGGGAACTGGCTAATCCCAAATGTGAGCTCAGTCTGGGCGCGTGGGCACACGGCGCCCTCGTACACGATGGCGGCCGGTCGGTTCTGTCGCAGGTTTGGCAGCTGACTCGGGTCTACTTCGAATAGCATGCCTCGCCAGCCCAACTGCTTCTCGAAGAAGTACGTGTTGCTGTGCTCCTTGCCGTCACGCGCGCCGAACTCGACATAGAAGCCTTTGCCACATTTGAGCAGCAGGTTCTTGAGGACGTGCTTATCTTGCCCGGCTTGCGCCTGGAAGTCACTTTGCGCCTGGAAGTCCCTTTCCAAAGTGACGCAAAGTGAATGCATCAGCCTTCAGTGCACGCCTTCAAGAGTCGTCGCCAGGCGTGCGTCTTTGCGCGCCTCCTGGTCTCTTGGACGAACATCAATTGTCCATGTACGGATATGGAAGTTAAGTTTGGGTTTCAGGCAGAGTCTTCTCCGCCTCCTCAGTCCTCACCAAACGAATAATGTTGGGGGCCCAGCACCGGGCCCAGCACGAAATCCTGTATGTTCAGGCGCCAATGTCTAAAGGCGAGGAGGGTCCACACAAGGGCCCCCATTTTCTCGAAACGCATCTTCACGAGGGGTCGCACGGACGCCTTTCGTTTTTCATCACAGAAAAAAGATTAGCGCGTTCACAGCCTTGGATGAACGAGGTAGGAATCTTCTCGGAACAGAACGCTCCCGGGGAGGAAAGAGGGCGGTGTTCAGCGACAGCAGCATGTTGCCGCTCAGTGTTCTCAGTGCGCGCGCGTTCATCTGGCGCGCCGTGCCGATCTCCCTCATGCGTCGATCAGCATCCGATCTCACTGCTGCAGTGATTATGACATCGGCCGATTCGGCGAAGCGAGAGCATCTCCTCTTCGATGCCGGCTTCCCGCAAAAGATCATGATAACTCTTGCGGGGCTGACATTCGTCGGCGCGCTGTTTTCTCCGCACCTCAATTTGCTCTTGCAGCGGTTCCTCGCGCGCCTCGAGTGCTGGTCTCTGCTCGGGCTGCTATCCTCATCGTGCTGCGTGTTGCAGCTGGTGCTCAACGTCTTCTCAGTCGGGTGCGCAGGGTTCAACACCGTGCTCGGGCCCGCGCGACCGTACTTCGTCGCGCTTACCATGTACCTGCAGTCGGTCGTGTGGCGGCAGGCAAGCCTGAAGCCTGTCGACAGGCTGGTAGCCACAGCGCTCTGCGCGGTGCTCACCACCCTCCCCGAGCAGCTCTGGGTTTGGCAACGACGCGATCGATGGCTCAGCTGGAGGCGTAATTGCGGCGTAATCGCGGCGGAGGGCAAGCAATTGCACCTTCGTGTCTCGGGCATGGGGTGCACCGCATGCACAGCTAAGGTATACACGACTCTGTCAGCCGTGGATGGCGTCGACGCGTGCGACGTGGCACTCGAGAGCGGCACAGCAACGCTCCGGCTGCAAGCGGACGTGCTTGCACCCGCCGAGGTGGAGCAGAAGGCGATCGACGCTGTGATTGCCGCTGGGTTTCGCGCCGAGCGCATTTAGGCGGGATTTGACGAAGATTATGTCCTACCGTACGCGCGGCACTCGCTGCCGCCGCGCTGCGTCGGCGCTCGGCTGGGCCCGGCCGGCGGACGCGGGTCCGGCAGACCAATAATAATAGGGGGGGTTGTAACCGCGCAACCAATGATGATCGTGCGAGGAGTATAGGAAGGGCCTTTCTACCGTCGCGTCGACGGTGTTAAATGACATATCGTATGGCGAAACGATACCCATGCGCCCAGTGGTCGCCCGCGTCGATACCGATTTAAATACCCTTACCGCGCCGTACCGCGCGTTTTCGCGCGCGTACAACCGTAAGCCTCCAGCAGTGTTCGCACCGGCGGCGGCGCGCGGCGCGATTCGACTATGCCAGCGTGGGTGGGGTGTCGCTCGCCCGCGATCAGATCGGTGGATCGATCATCGGTACGCGTAGTAAGAGCGACGAGCGCGCGAGCGGCTGAGCGGTAAAGCGTGCGGCGCCCGGCCGGGTGTGCACGTCGACCCCCGCGGCGCGCCGTTACGTGCGTTAAACTTTAAAGAGCCAAGAGCCGAAGCCCGCCGCGGTAATAGCGTCGGGAGGCCTTGCTGTTTGCGGCACTAGCCACTAGCGCCGGGTCCGTACCACAGGGCCGGTCCTAGCGGTGGGGCGAGCCGGTGCGTATAGTATATTATTTCGTGACGTTCCAATTCGTCTGGGCACTCGAGCACTCCATGCTCGACTCCGGACGCTCCAGACGAAAAAGGCGTGTCTGCTCCGCTCACTGCTATCTCCGCTTGCTGCACG
This sequence comes from Chrysochromulina tobinii, assembly GCA_001275005.1. NCBI lineage: Eukaryota > Haptophyta > Prymnesiales > Chrysochromulinaceae > Chrysochromulina > Chrysochromulina tobinii. Next base: position 24,702 of record JWZX01002851.1, read on the forward strand.
GTACTAGGATGTTTCCTGCTCGTAAACGACTAGATCTCCGATCGAATCAACAGCTTCCCCCGTCGCCTTGCGAGGTGCCGCTGCCAGTCTCAGCTACTAAGTCCCACCTAGCTCGCCCGAGGAGGTTGCGCACGCGGCGAAGCAGCTCGTGCACGTGGCTGAGCACCATCCGCGCCGGCTCGCGCAGGCTTCGCTGCAGCTGGTGCACTCGCGCGCCCGCACACGCGACACCGCAGATGGCACCGCACGCCAACTGACGCAGATCGCACACGATGCCGAGGCTGCTCAGGGCACGAAGGGGCGTGCGTGTAGCTGCGTGCGCGAGGGCCACAGCCTCCGTCACTCGATGTGGCCGCGGCGCCGAGGGCGGCGGCGCCACCACCGCGAGCTCACGGCCACTCCCACCCAAGCCGAGTAGCAGCGGCAGCAGGAGCAGCAGGAGCAGCAGCAGCAGCGCCGAGAGAAGACGCGCGTCCGCCGCAAGCTTGAGAGCGCAGGCTCGCTGCCGCGGGCGCATCCGCGAACGCTCCAGCGCATCGGCGCGCTGCCACCCGAGCAGGTCAACGGCAAGCGCGGCCACGGACGCGTTGCCGGCAGAGGCTGAGACCACACTCGGCGCGATGAGCGATGCGGAAGATTCACTTGGGCTGAGGGCGGGCTCGGGCTCGGCGACGCCCTCCACACGATAGCCACAGAACAGCAGCGCGGCCAGCAGCGCGTCGGGACTGACGGTACGAAGCCCAAGCTCCGCTGCGGATTGCTGATAGAACTCCAACGGCTGGGTCTCGGTGGGCTGTCGACATCCCCTGTGGCGCAGCACACACTGCAGCTGCACTGTGCTCAGATGCGTTACAGTCAGCGAGCGCAACGGTCTGGGCTGAGGCGCCGCTTGCCGGCGTGCGGCCGCCACCGCGCTGCCGCTCGTCTCGAGTATGTTGATCGGGATGTTCGCCGAGCTCTCTGCCTGCATGCGGTCTGGAGTGACGACACGGTGGGGTGACGACACGGGCGTGCCGCTGGTCTCTGATGGGCTTGCCGAGCTGGCGACAGCAGAGCCGGCTGCGCACTTACGAGGAGGTGAGGTCGCCAAGCCGCTGGTCGGCAACGCCTGCTGCTGCTGCTGCAAGTACGCCTGCTGCTGCTGCGAGTACGCCTGCTGCTGCTGCGAGTACGCCTGCTGCTGAGGCGACGGCAGAGGGCCGAGGCGCTGATTGGCCTTGTTCTCGGCAGCCTCATTATGGGCTGCAAGCTGGCCCACGTCCCGCGAGCGCTGCTCCCAGTTGTCAAGCGCGATGCCGTGCTCGCTCACAATCTCGGCGGCCGCGCGCTGCTCAGCCGCCCGCTGCACCGCCGCCTCCCTAGCCGCCCGCGCGCGTGCGAGCGCTGACACATTCACAGTCGTGCCTCTGGCCGTCTGTGCCCTGTCGAGGGCGTCGCGGTACAGAGCATCGTTGATTGCTTTCGCCGTCGTCGAATGGACGAGCGCGACAATATCCTCGAAGCGGGCAGGCTGGTCGTCGAAGAAACCATTGGCCGCGGCGTGCGTTGAACCATCGATAGCGACCGGGGTACTCGGAACCTCCCCTGTTGTCTCGACATCGGCGTGCCCGGCACGCAACGACGTCTGTTCGTCCACAGCGAGCATGTCAAACTGAATTGGGCCCTCGCTACCGCGTGTTTGCGAGCGAAGCAGCTGGCGGCTCATTGTGGGTGAGGGCAGCATGTTCATTGAGGGCGGCATCGGCGAGTTGTGAAAGAGGTTGTTGAACTCTGCTGGAAGACTGCTGGAAGACTGTAGCCCTCCAGTGGCAGAACTCGGAGGAGTAAGAGCGCCCTCACTCCAGAACTGCTCGTCCTTTGGTATCGCGGAGTTCTGAATGCAGACGGCTACCGGCGCCATCAGCTTATGAAAGGCTAGCAGAAGCTCCTCCATCGTGCGTGAATTAATACGTTACTGTGAATGGCCGTTACGTCAGTCTCTTCGCATGAGAGTGATACATAACGGATAATAAATTTACCTCAGGGACTTCACAGCCAATGGTCAAATTCGACTTCACAGCCTATTGTTGACTTCACACTCGAGAATGCTGCTCTGCTTTTGCGCCTCGGGCCTGATCGTGCCGACGCCGCCCCAAATGGCGACAACGTCCATGTACGCGCCTCTCATGCAGCAGACGATTGCACAACGGATGACGCCGGTGCCCGCCTCCAGCGCCATCTTCCCGAGCAACGACGCGCCTTCCATGCTCCTCGCAAAAGTGTTCAAGCCTGAGGACATCAAGAAGCCAGAGCTCACGCCCGAGGAGGAGGAAGTCGCTAAGCAGGAGGCGCGCTTCAAATTTGGTTTGATCGTGCTTGCCTCGGCGCTGCCCTCATTATGGGCGCAGGACAAGTTGGTGTGGGAAAAGGAGCGGGCAGGTAAACAGGTCTACGGCTCGAAGGAACCGAAGACGAAGGCCTCTAAGAAGAAGTCATTGAGGCGCAAGTGAAATTCATTGGCATGCATGGACCTCACGGCATGGATACGTCATGGTGTGCATCCACAGACCGGGTCCCACGAGACGGCGAGAACCTGAACATTGAAAACAGAGTTGGCCGGTCGTGTTGCCCCCAGCGGGAACGAAAAACCTCGTCTCAGATCATCGACAATTCCTGTCACTGTCGCGACACCGCGTCGAATACCGCCAAACGCATCGTTAAAAACGCCGTGCTGAGCGAATGGCGTCGGCGTCCGTGAGGGCCAGCCGGGTGCTGCCCGACGATCTGGTCGTGGTCGTCCCGCACCGGGATGGCGGCAGCGCTTATCACTGGAGGAGCAGGATCTCACCTTTTGCGTCGGCCCTTGCAGGCTCCGATGCGGTCCACATCGGCTGGTGCGCGTCCCGCGGCCGATGCATCCTCGCCGCTCGAGCCATAAAGTGCGGCGAGTTGGTGATGCATGTTCCTGCCCTCGGGCACGTGCTCTTTGACGACGGCCGTCCGAACTCTCGCTCGTGTGCGTACGAATCCGACGAATTCGGCCTGGATGAGGCCGCGGTTGCCTTGGCCATCGCCGTCATGCAAAGCGAGGAGCAGAGGTGCATCGTCCGAGCCCTCAGTGCCGACGAGGCCGACGATGGCGATGTGGCGGTGCTGAAGCGGGTGGTCCACCGAATAAGAGCTCATTCCAGTCCGCTGCCGCCGCCTATAGCCACGCTGGCTGATGACGAGCTCGCACGCCTCTGCCTCCGTGTGAAGCGCAACCTCCATGTGAGCCGCGACGACGAGACAGCGACACGTGCGACCGGCGTTGGCCTTTACCCTGCGGCCGCACTCTTCAACCACTCGTGCAGCCCGTCCGTGTGCTTCGCATGGAGCGAGCGCGGCCGCTGCTTGCAAGCGCGCGCGATCGTGGACGTGCCGGCGGGCGCCGAGCTCTGCTGCTCGTACCTCTCAGACGAGCAACTCTACTCCCCCCTAGCTGAGCGTGCAACTTTGCTCCGGGCTGCCTTTGGATTCGATTTAGATCAGTGTCCGGAGCGCTGCGCCGCCGAGCACGCGAGCGTGGCCGAGGGCAGCCCGAGTGCCGCGCTTGAGCGCGAGGCGCACGCGCGCATCGGCGCCGTGCGTGCGGCGCTCCGAGAATCAAAGGGCGCAAAGAGCGAGCACGCGGCCGACGATACCGGTACGCTTGGGGGCGCGGCGAAGCGTCTTCTCCACTTTCTCAACACGGGCTTGCAAGGTTCGGTCCACCCGTTCCATTGGCTCGTGATGGAGGCGCACGCAGCGCTGCTCGCGGCCGTGCGCGCCGACGGCGTAGACGAGCCACAAGCCGTCGCCAAAACAACGCTCCACCTCATCGCAGCCTGCGAGTTCCACTTGCCGCACGGCACGCCGCACCTCGCCGCCCTATACTCGGCGCACGGTGGCGCGCTGTGCCGCGTGCTCAGGGTGGGCGGCCTGTCGGCCAATGAGCACGAGCATGTGTGTGTGGCGGCGCTTCGATCGCTCACCGCGGCGCACCGCATCCGCAAGTGCTGCCTCGGAGAGAGCCACCCGCTCACCCGCGCGACCGCTGCAGCTGTCGAGCGCCAGAGGCAGCGCGCGTATGCGGTGACCCCGACGCCCGACGCTTACCGCGCACACACCGGGGGCTGACTGGACGTGATGTCGATCATTGCGCGTCACCTTTGAGTTCCAACGCCGTGAATTCAGGCGTTAGTTTGTAGTCCTCCACGTTACGAGTCTGAGTGTGCTCCTAGGTGGTAGTGTCGACGTATGGCGGCTTTCGACTCGTTCGTTAATTTAGCGGTGCACGAGGTGTTGTACCATATTGATGTGCACGAGTGCACGACTCCGTACGAACGTCTTCGAACGTCGCTCTTCCTCTACGGAGCCGGGGCTCTTCGAAGAGTACTCCGAAGAGCATCTTAATCGTTTCCGATCGGTCGGCACGTGCCCGTGGGCGTGGCGCGCGTGACGTGCGCGTGGACCAGCCGTGCCGACGCCCGAGGCCCGTGCGCACGTGCTCGGCGGGGGTTTGCCTCTTCCTCCACTAAGACCGGATCGCGGCAGCGCCCGCGCCTTTTTGGCCAAGTGTATGGCTATGAGTTTGGGCGTATCGGATCGCGGGGGAACCTGCTCCTTCGTCGGCCATCCAGCGCGCGTTCGGCACCTTGACGCCGAAAGACCATCAGCGTGTCGCGGAACCAATGGATGTCACTCACGCCGAGCCGCAGCGTCCTCTCGTCCGCCATCTGGCGCTCGTATCCCAACGCCTTGAGCCGCTGCTCCACCCACGCATTCGTGCGCAGATTCACATGCCCGTTGCCTCCGGCATTATTGGACCAAGAGAGGACGATTCCGATCGTGTTGAGCCGGTCGAGGTTGGCGATCAGCGTCTCTTCGAACTCGCGCGGGATGTGTTCGGCCGTCTCAAGGCACAGCACCCAGTCCGCAGCAGGCTCGCGCATGGGCTGCGTCAGGTCGGCGCGCCGCACCAGGCCGCCGGTGAGCTCGGCCACATTCGGTGCACCATCGAAGGCGCGCACCTTGATGCTGGGTATGTCAGCTCTGGGCGATGGCGCGCGACGAAGCGCGTCGGCGTAGCAGCCTTTGCCAGCGCCCAACTCGACCACGGAACTGCCCGCAAAGAGGCGCGTCAGCACTATGACGATACCGCGGTCCAAAAAGTAGGTGTACGTCGGCGAAAGTTCCCACGCGCCGGATGAGGTCACCTTGGTGTCGTGGCGCACCTGGTCAACCTTGGCTGGGCAATCGACCTCGCTGCCGCCACGCATGCACATCGCGCGCCCAAACGTCACCTGACACACCGGCTGCACATACCGCGGCGGCGGCGGCGGCGGCGGCGGCGGATCCTCGTTGTCGTCCAGTGCAACATTTCTCTCAAGCTCGAGGCGCACTGGCGAGGCAGCCCTCGTTTCGAGATGAAGCAGCAGCAATAGCAGCACGCACGCGACCAATGTCACGGCCATGAGGGCGTAGCCTGCCATGTCGCGTGATTTGTCCGACTGTGGCGGCGACGCGGTCCGGTCACGCACGAGCAGCACGTGAAGGCTTTCGTGGGCGCCTCCAACATCCCCTTGTGTTCGCACGACAAAAAGGTCCGCCCGGCCCGAGGGACTGTTTTGTTACTGAAAGGCGCTTTGTACCCTGACAGGAACTCGAGTCGAGTTGTCGTAATCCGACAAATAGTTTCGTGCTGTGGCGCAGGCGGCTCGCCACGTGCCTTCCTCCCTCGCGTGTACCGGTAAAGCGGTCCCGCCCCCCGCGCGCGTGCGGGCACGAGAAGCGTGGCACACCACCGACGAGGTCGGGCGGCTGATCCACTTTCCTTGGTTACAACTTGTTGAAGCCCCGCAGACGCTTGCGTGTGGCCGCGGCGACCGCGCCGTTGTTGTACGCCGAAAAGTACATGAGCGTGGTGTTGGCGTCGATGCCCTCGAGGACAAGGAGGGCGTCCTCATCGTGCAGTTGGTTGCAGTTGAGGTTCAGGTACGTGAGCGTCTTGTTTGCCTTGAGCATCGCGCCGATGGCCGCACCTTGCCCACGCGAAAAGTTGTCACTCATGTCAAGCCAAGTGAGCTTCGTGTTCGTCTCGAGCGCCTTCATGAGCTTGCCGATGGAGTCCTCGTGAATGTCGTTGTTCTTGATGTCCACCTTGCTGATGTTTGAGGTCGGCTCCGCGAGCACCGCCGCGAGCGCGTCACCAAAGTTGTCGGGTTGCTCGTTCCAGAAGGAGACGTTGCGTGCGATGTTGAGCTCGGTGAGCTGCGTGTTGCCCAGGCAGCAGTTCATGATGGCACCCATCGTTTCCGAGTCGAGGTTGCGGCGCGCGACGTCGAGCACCTTGAGTTCGGGCGAGTTGGTCGTCAGCGTGAGGAAGAGCTTCTCGTTGGGCATGTAGCCCGTGTGCTCCGTCTGCTTGCCCTTGAAATAAAAGTCGAAGTAGGGCAGCGTCTCCTCAGGGTAGAAGCCCGTGCCCGCCCATTTGCCGTCAAAGGACTGCGTGCCCTTGTACTCCTTGCCCGAGACGAAGGCGGCCGGCATGGCGCCACCACCGAAGAGATGACCATGTGAGCCACGAACGAGACTTGCCACAAATGGAAGTCTGGGACCTTCGTGTGGGCATGTAAAAGTTAGAAACCAAGCCAGGCGAGAATCGCGCGCACGCTATCTATCTCCGCCCGCATCTCGCAAGGAAGCAGGCGCGCATGTCTGCACCTTGACTTGACTTGGCCCTGGGCGCCGCCCATGAAAGAATTTTGATCACAGAGGTCGTGCCCGTCTAGTCGGTGGTCTCGTGGACGCGTCACAGGGTGGGTGTGCACATCCATGCCTCTCGGCGTCGTCCCAAACGTCAACCACCAAATATCCTTCACCTCCGGCTACAAAAAGGGTGAGGACGGCAAGTGGTCCAGCCCTACCATCACTCAACCCAGTGTTGAACCCAGTATTGAATCCAGGCAGGCTCCCGCTCCTTCGCCGGCGCGTACACCGGCGCGCGCACCGCCGCGCGCCCCGGTGCCGGCTGCCTCCACACCACCGACGGCCCCACCACCAGCGGCTGCGCCCGCAGCATTAGAGCCCGAGCTCACCTACGAGCAGAAATTAGCAAGGGCCAGATTGGAGCACGATCGCCTGGTGACCGGGAAGGCGTTCGTGCCGATCGGCACCGCTCGATCGGCACAGGCGACCGCGCCGCAGTTGCCGCCCCAGGCGCCCCCATCACTCGAAACATTGCGCCAGGACGCCGAGATATTGCAAGCACCCGCATCGCCCGCCAGCAATCTTTCGGCGAGCACGACCGTGCGCCCCGACTCGCCCTCTTCGCTTGCGAGCAATGTGTCGGCCCGGCGGCTCGCGCGCGCACAGTCGCGCTCGCCGCGCGGCCATCCGAACCGCGCGCGCCAGGAGCTGCAGGAGATCCTGAGCGGAAAGCTCGGCGCCGTCCCGGGCGAAAGCAGCTCTGGTCTAGAGAGACTTCTCAAGGTGGGCGAGTACTGTGAGCAGCTTCGTGACGCAAGCGATCTCGACTTCTTCGAGATCACGCGCGAGTTTGTGCACGGGCATGACTGGAGCAGGGACGCATCGTGCGTGCACCTCGACGTGCCTGAGCTTTTTGGACTCGTCGAGCGATGGTCTGCCGAGGAGCTGCGGGAGAATGTGCTCACGTGCATCGCCGACGGCGGTCTCCACCTGAGTACCATCCTCGGCCTCAATCTCGGAGATATGCGTGCGGCCTTCTTCCTAGAGGTGCTCGAGGCGGCGGCGCGCGAGGAGGCGGGCGCGCGCACCGCGTTTGCTCGCTTCATGACCGCCAGCGAGAGCGGTGCCGCACAGATGGCGTTTGACGAAGTCCTCGCGATGCTCGGGCTCGCCGGAGATCGGATCGGAGATCGGATCTCCCTCGCCGAGCTCGCCCCGCTGCTGTTACCCGTGCTGCCCCACCGCGGCCGTCAGCTCCTTCGGCGGCTGAGCGAGCGCGCCTTGCACCCGCAGTACCTGCCCAGGGCAGGCACAGCCGCGCGCGGCAAGCATCTTCCGGGCTCTCCGATGCATGCAGTCATCGTGGGCGGAGGTCCGGTCGGGTTGCGCTGCGCGCTCGAGCTTGCCTTTCTGGGCTGCGACGTGGAGGTAAGAGGCTCGGGGTCACCAGTGGTGACCTCTGATGGCCTCTGATGGCCTCTGATGTCCTGTGATTGCCTCTGATTGCCTCTGACTCGCCGTGAGCACACAGGTGCTCGAGGGGCGTGAGCGCTTCACAAGGCTGCAGGTACTCCATCTGTGGCCGTGGGTGGAGCGAGATTTAGCTGAGCTCGGGGTGAAACTACTCGACCCTTCGATCTTCGCCTCGCTCGATGTGCGCCGCTGCGGCACTTCGCAGGTACGCTCCCTCCTGATGACTCCTGATGACTCCTGATGACTTCCCAGGTACGCTCGCCTCCTGATGACTCCTGATGACTCCTGACGACTCCTGATGACTCCTGATGACTCCTGATGACTCCTGACGACTCCTGATGACTCCTGATGACTCCCCAGGTACGGCCCACCTCCTGATGACTCCTGATGACTCATGATGACTCATGATGACTCCTGATGACTCCTGATGACTCCTGATGACTTCCCAGGTACGGCCCGCCTCCTGATCGCCTCGGACCGAGTGCCTCCGAGAGTGCCTCCGTGTATCGATGACTTTGAGATGCCTTGGAGCGCGCCGGATCTGTCGATGCACAGCTGCAGCATTCGCTCTTCAAGCTCTGCTTGCTGCTCGGGGTACGTGTGCGCTTCGGGTGCAAGGTCAATCGGGTCGAGGAACTGGCGGCCTTGCGTGGAACGGGCGCGCCGCCTCTCGACGTGCTCGTCGACGCAAGCGGCGCGCGCTGTGCCCTCTTTGAGCCGTTTGGATTCAAGCAGACGCTCGCGCTCAAATCGGCGCGAGCGCTCTGCATCGTCATCAGGTGAGCGCCTCTGAGTGCCCCTCTGAGCGCCTCTCTGGGTGCCTCTCGGAGTGCCACCCTGAGTGCCTCTCGGAGTGCTCAACTCGCGCTCTGCATCTCGTCATCAGCCTGGACAATGGGAAGACGAGAGAAGATTTGGATCTGCGAGAGAGCACGTGGAGTTACCAATACTATGCGGCCAAGTTCCAATTACTACACCAGTATGGGGGCTCTCTCGAGAACCTCCTTAATGCCTCTGGATGCCTCTGATGCCTCTGAATGAAAGCCTCTGAATGCTCCGTGGTTGCAGGTATGGCGTCCATCTCGAGAATCTCGTCTACTACCGCTCAACGGGTGCCTTCTCCGAGCGTGCGACGCACTACTTTGTCATGTCGGTGAGCCACATCGAGTCACTCCAAGCCTTTGGCGTGCTGCACCAGGCGTCCTTGGAAGAGCTGCGTGCGTCTTCCCACGATCCCCATGCGACGCTCTGCCAGCCGTCCAATGTGAGCGTCGAGCGGCTCGAGCTGTACGCACGTGCGGCCATCGCCCTCTTCGTCCCCTCGCTCGCGACACATCCTATGGTCCCTGGGCAGCTCTCGCTCTTTGACTTTTCGGAGCGGTGGCAGTCGAATCGGGCGGCGATGCTCGTGCCCGGTGCCGCGCTGGGGCAGCAGCACGAGGTCCTCGTGACGCGCGTGGGCGACGCGCTGCAAGAGCCGTTTTGGCCCGAGGGTTTGGGCATCAACCGCGGCTTCCTGGGCGCGCTCGACTGCGCGCACATGGTGCAGCACTACGCGGCCGTGCGGCGCGAGCGGCCAGGCGACGTCGAGGAGTGCTTGGCACGGCGCGAGGAGCTCTTTGGGCTGACCAAGGTGCTCTCCGGCCACAACCGCAAGGCAGAGTTGCGAGATCATCTCGAGGGCGCGGCTTGGCGGAGCGACGCGGAGAAGGGCTATTGTTACACGATCCAGCCACACACGCGCTACTTGCGCTGGGGCAGCAAGGACAGGCGATCACATAGCGAGCCGGCGGCGGACGATAGCGCCAAGGCCAACCCATTGCCGGTTAGTGTGCTCTCGACACTGTTTGGCAAATAAGCGTGCGTCAGAGATGCGAGATGGCGCCGTTCGTATTTCAAAGGGTTATTTGTTTTTCGTTTCCCGGCGCCCGCCCGCATTGGCTCCGTCACGCGAAGTGGAAGTCGTCGCGGACCCGTCGCGGACCCGCGCCCGCGGCGGCGGGCCCGGGCGACCCCGCGCGCCGCGCCCCGGCCCCCCGCCGGCCGTGGCCCACGCGTTAGTGGCCCGGCCC
>JWZX01002852.1:0-14338 GCA_001275005.1 Chrysochromulina tobinii
GCCGCGAGAAAAGTCGAGTGGGGTCCCGCATTGCGGGAGTTCGAAAATTTTGTCGGATCTCGTTTCACACCGGCGTGCAACACGTCCGCTGCATCGGCTCCACTGCCACCGTTGGACCAGCCGCCCAGCGAGCCCGACGTTGTAAAAAGCTCCTATTCTTCAAAAAATTCGAGCGGCCCCGCCGCCACCTCTCCCTTGCGCATCGCAACGAGCTTCGGTTCGTCACCGAAGAGAGAGACGTGCACTCGCAGGTGAATAAACTCGAAGGCCGCAATTTTAACCTTGAAAAAGTAGTTGGTGCCGTTCACAACCTGCGCAGCCACAGTTGTAGTGGTCGTCAACACGCGTTAGGCGACACGTCACGCGATCGATACGCTGGATCTGTGCCTCACCTGCGTCATCAGATCAACGACCTCGTATCTCTCGAATGGCGTGACCTTTGCCATCACGTCGCCGGGGATGTCCAAGTACATGCGACGCGCAGCACCGCTCACCTCGTCAGCCACATGCTGATTCTGCATCGCGGCGGCGGTTGCAGCCTGAGCCCCACCGGGGGGAGCAGGCGCCGCACGCGCGGCATCCTGTTCCAGTACTTCTTGGCGGGCGGCATCGGTCCCCTCGTCGCCCGTCGTCGCCATGAGGACCTCGTCGCCATGAGGACCGGCGAAGTCTCCTGTTCATGAATTACATTCACGAGGGGCTGTTTAAGCGAAGTTTACTGGTGCTTTCAGTAAAAGTGGCTTTTACCCTACTTTTACCCTGGATACGGAGGCACGATTCCTTTTACCGTTTTACGCGAATCTTGTGCAGCTGCACACTTTTACCGTCTTACGCCAAAACGGCCCACACTTTTACCCTACCCCCACCCTATGTATATTCCTCTCATTCTCTCATACTATCATACTCTCATAGGTTATTTCTCACAGTGCCCCTCGGAATATTTATTCACGAACGGCGCCTCTTCTCTTTCGATAGTGTTGCGCGGCTTTTGACGAAGCGTGGCGTCTTAGCCCGCTTCGCCTGCGCCCCGACCTTCTGCTTGTCGCGTGCGGCATGCCTCCCAAAGCTGGATGTGAGCGCCAGGCCATTCGTAAGCGCTGCTCGCTGAAGCGAGCATGACGCCGGCACTCGTTCCAGCGTCTTGCAGCTCACAGGTTGGGGACCACGACGGTCCAGCCAATCGAACTCGTATTCATCATCTCCGCTCTGGGCTTGCTCCTGATCAAGTTTTGCAGCTGCACGTATTTGGGCCAGACCGCTGCTTTGAACATGCCCGCCTCGTCGGCGAGTCCGATGGCCTGCACAAAAATATTTTCGTTGGCCAGCATGTAGTAGTTTCCGGTCTTGATGGTCATGGTTTGATGGCACCACGGTAGTACGGAGAGGAACGAGGCCGGCTCTCCTTGAGCTGCACGTGCTGCTGCAGCTTCTTTCTTCTCTTGAATATTTCTCTCGAAAGCCGACCAGTCCCAGGTGGAAAGGCCATTCTCCATCCCAGATGGAAAGGCGAGCGTCTTGGTTCGAATTTTCATCCATCCTTGCTGAAAGGAACCGTCCGCCAGTGGCTTCGCGTAGTCTTTGGGTGCACCATAGCACCAATGAAACGCTGGATCCATCTTGAGCTCGCTCTTATCCTTCTTCTTGGGCTCGCGTTTTGGCTTGTATGGAGGCTTCTTGCTGGGCCCCTCGTCCTCGTCGTCCTCGTCCTCGTCGTCGTCGTCGTCGTCCGACTGCATCTCCACTCCCCGTTTGTCGAACTCAGCTCCCTTTACCGATCGCCGCCGAACTCTCTTGCCACTCGAGCTTCCGCCGCCGGAGGAGCTCTCGAGTGGCAAGAGCGCGGGATCAGCCGACTGCGCTTTTGGCAACAGCCACGGCTTCGGATAGTATGGGCCCGGGAAGAAGACCTGCTCCGCCGCGGTGAGGTCCTGTTGGCCACCCTTCACGGCGTCGGCCGACTGCAAACCGGCAGCGATGTGAGCTGCGATGTTATCTGCCGCGATGTCCGCAGCGAGCACGCCGTAATCAATGCCGGCGTCGTGAGCGCCTGCCATGGGGCCAGGTTTTCCCGGGGCCTCCATGCACAGAAGCTCTTCACCTGCCCGACAGCTTCTTTAGGGTCTTTTGGTTCTCCCAAATGCAGTACTATGAACAAGTCAGATCAAATTCAAGGCAATTCAAGTCAAATTAAGGTGAAGGTCGGTACTGTACTCTCGATGTGGGACCCTTCGGTGTGAACATGGCTCCGCATGCACCTTTCCTTATTTGGGAGATTTTCCTTATTTGGGAGATTTTCCCAAAACCCAGAATGGGGTCTCAACTTTGCGTGACGGCTCGCTGGATGCTCGCCGATGGCGAGTATTTTGACGTCGGTTCCATCAAGGGCTGGATTTGTCAAGCAAGACACGTCCCTCACGGTTTGGCCAAATGAGAACATGCCGTGCTTGGGAACGCGACTACACAACTTTGCAGCGCAGCAGATCAGGGTTCCGCATGGAATATACGCGGGCGAGCTGGTGCTTGATCCCATTCCGCTATTTCCCGCTCCGCCTGGCTTGCCGGTGACTCCCATCAACGGCTGCGTGGATATTCTCCAGCTAATCGGTCCATTGGATGCAACCATACATCAGACATATGCTGGTAGGCTCGCGGCAAAAATTAGCGGTTGGGCAACATCTTCTCTGGTGAGTGACGGAGCAACCTACAGAGAGCAAAGCCGCGATGGGATCGCCCGCGCCTTACCAGAGCCGCCAGCCGGTGGGCCAGCTTGGCATGGGCCAATTCAGATCTACCAGCCAGCGAATACGATGCCAGCGGGCCAGATAGACGTTCTATTTGCTCTGGCGAAGTGCAACTGGCGCTGTGGAGTGCCATTCTGCCAGAAGATCCTGAACCCTCTCTCCATTGGGGACGACGCGCCGCGTTTTGTGCGGAACAACAACTGGATCTGGCACCATGGCATGCGTGGCCTCACGGCGGCGGACAACAACATGGAGCCGTTCATGATTTGCAGCATGTGTCGCAATAAGGGAGAGAATTGACTCTTGATCACTCTGTGTGTGTCTTCATGTGTGTGGCCTTATGTGTATGTCTTGTACATTAAACCGCACACATCGATTATGACCAAGTCGTCCAGCCAGTCATGAAGACAGACATTGCGAGCGCGCCGGTGACAGTCTGTGAATGCGATCACAAAAGAGTTCCGATACTGACGCGCGCTCGTGGGTCGCGGTTCAAGGTCGAGCGGGGTCATGCAGGCCTCTTCTTTCGGGGTTTTCGTGGATTTCCGACGAAATTCCGTGCAGAAATTCCGCATGATTCCGCGTCCTTGACGAGTCGATGCGGAACCGAGATCGACGCCAGCAGCCGGCGGCATCGGCCGAAGTGCGTATTGCGCCAGATGGCGTCGCCTACACCAAGATAGAATTTGTTGAGTTCTTTGGCAGCACCCGGGAGTGGGACCAAGCCGCTGCCCGAAAGGCTGCATCCGATGCCCTCAATGCTGCTATCCCGCCACCAGCGCCTAACGCGCCTGCGCCCTCGCCTTCACCAAAAGGCGCAAAGGACCCAACGGCGGATGTGGTGCTCGACACAAAGGCCACAAAGGCAACATCGGCTGTGGTGATCGATGCGTGGGCTTCATTTGAAGTCCTGTATGTGCCTGATGAGCCGGAGGCGCAGGCGGTCGCCGAGCTCGCAGCCAACGAGCGCGCCGCGAATGTCGAGGCGCAGGACGATGAGCTCATGGCCGTTGAAGCCATCTACGAGCGCGAAACGCGATATGTCGCGGAAGGTCCGGAGGCTGGTGCAGACGATGGCAGGCGGCGGCCAAAGGTCGTCGAGCTGTGCGTGCCGCTTCTCGAGCGCGTTGAGGGCGCAGACGCACACGTGGCGCGGGTTGTCGTGCCACCAGGGCTGCGCGGCCTGCCTCAGACCTCGGGCCTCCACTGTGCCGACGATGGCCTGTTTGCGCTCACCACGCTCCCTCCCCTCGTCCTTCGCCTGAGGCGCCCGCTCACGTACCCTTCGCGGTCTCCACCCGTCGTGGCGCTGCGCTGCGCGTGGCTGAGCGACGAGGAGCTCGCGCATCTCGCCACGCAGCTGGACGAGGTGTTCGCGACATCGCTCGGCATGCCGGCGATCTGTGAAGCGGTTGAGTGGCTGCGTTCCTCGGCCCTGAGCAGTCTACCATCGCTTGTGCTCGATCATTTGGCGTTGCCCGCCACGCCCGCCGCAGCCACTACGGGAGCCGCTCTCGAGAACACGCGGCTTGCTGTGGCCGGCCGCGCTGCGCGCTGGCCGCGGTCGGCCCCCGAGGTCCTCTCTGCCTTGTGCGCTCACGCGCAGTCGGACTCTGAGCGGTTGTGGCGCGAGAAGCTGCACACGTGCGGCGTGTGCTTCGAGGAGCATGCTTCCCTTGACTGCGTGCGCTTCATACGATGCAAGCACACTTTTTGCAAGGGGTGCGTTGGTACGTACTTCGAATCTCTCATGGCTGACGGCGCTGCGAGCGCCCTCAACTGCCCGGAGCCGAGCTGCCGAGCGGCGGCCAACCCATTCGAAGTGAAGGCGCTGCTCTCGCCTGCCCTGTACGAGCGGTACGAAAAGCTGCAGACCGACACGTGTCTCTCGGCCATGCAGGACGTGGTTTGGTGCCCGCGCTGCGAGTATCCGGCGTTTCTCGTCGAGGGTGACGAAAGCACGGGCGCTCGCACGGCCACGGCGGGTGGACCCACCGATTCCGATAGAGGAGCAGGCCGCCGGCTAGCGCTCTGCGGCAGCTGTGCCTTCTCCTTCTGCTGTGAATGCCGCCTTGCCTGGCATGGCTTGGCGCCGTGTGCCAACCTGGCGACGCGCTGGCGAAACGCAGACGAGCAGGGGCGTGAGGAGCTGCGCCGCAAGTATGGTAAGAGCGTCGTGGATGAGGTCGAATCGGCCGAGTGGATGCTGAAGCACACGAAGCCGTGCCCGAATTGCAGCACCTCCGTCGAGAAGAATGGCGGCTGCAACCACATCACGTGCCGCCACTGCAACTTCGAGTGGTGCTGGCTCTGCAATTGCAAATACCAGCCCGGGCACTACCGAAAGGGCAGCGGCACTGGTTGCGAGCAGTTCTCGCAGGACTTTTTTGATGAGCTTGATCTCACCCAGGAGGAGTTTGATGCGCGGTTCGTGGTTTTGAACCATATGTGAAACGTGTGAGCTCCTGATACCTGAGTAGCGCTCAAAGTTGTTAGCTGTGTGTTTTCGGCTTGCGTTATTTTACGTTTTTCACCCACGAGGGGGTAGCGGACCACGGGAGGCGGATGAAACCCGGTCTAGAGAATCGATATACGCCGGCTGGAAATTCATCCGATGATTACACCCGATTCCTCGTCGGATACGCACGTACCTGTGGTTACAGCTTACCGACGTACACCCTGAGGCTGAGCCTGACGAGCTCACCTACCACATTTCAAACTCGGAGTGAAGATTCACCCAAGGGCCAAGGGGGTAGGCGGTACCGGTCGGGTAGGGGAGCAGGGGCAGGGGAGGGATTTAATAATCCTGGATAAAATCCTGCTGGATTTGCACCCATTCCTCATACCCCGATTTCAAACTGAGTGCTGAGAGCTGACAGAGTAACAGATCGACCGTTAACGCGACGAATTTCGGCTGATAAGCGTGATAGGTCCCGGCTATACTGTATAGACGTCTATAGCCGCCCGAATCTCCGAGCTGCTCGCTTCGGTCACTTACCATTAACCCCCCAGCCGGTTATCCGGAAGGGTGCGCTGCTGACCCAACCACGCGGAAGGGTCCGCTGACGAGGTTGTTCTCGTCGTGCTCCTCGATGCACGCTGGCCAAAGAGAATAGAGCTCCAGATGCGTCCCAGTGCATCTAGAGCTCTCCATAGTACTCCGGATGCTGATCTGTGCATGCCTTGAGAGCGAGGGTGGCCTTGCCGCACTTTTCGACAAAGTCCTCGCCCGCATCCTTGGCAGCGTCGACGCATGCTTCCCAGGCGATGAAGACGTCGCCGCACGGACCATTCTTCATGAAGCGGCAGAAGCCGCACTCGGGTACCTCCGACTTGGCCTGGAGCGCAAGCTTCTCGGAGGTGGCCGAGTCGATCAGGCGCACCGTGACCGTGCGTGGGTGCACCCCCGGGTTTTGGCCGCCCGCGGGCAGCTCGCCGCTCCATGCGATGCCGCCGGTTGCCAGGCTCACGCTCAGCGGCATCGCATCGGCATCCCTCTCGATGACGAGCACACCTGCCCTCTCGAGCAGCTGCCATGGCAGCTCGACCTGCTCCCACAGCGTGGGCACCTCCCGTTCCTCTTCAATCGAGCCGGTTGAAGCCGCATCAGGCTCGCTGGCTTCAGAGCTGGGAGCCACCGCCGCCGGCGCGGCTGCTCGCGGCGGCGGCGCCGGTGGAGGTGGCGGCAGCATTGAGGGCGCTGGCTTAGCTGCCGACGTGCTCGCGGCATCGTCCGGAGGCGGCGGTCGCGGTGGCGACTGCGGGATCTGCTCCTCGCCGATCGAGATGGGTAGCACAGGATAGCCGACCGAGTCGGAGCTTGAGCCGGAGAGGTCGGGCGGCCCTGTCCAGAGCTTCACGGACGGCACAACAAGAAGCGACTGCGTGGAGCCGTCCTCCACGATGGCGAGCGCGCGCAACGGCACCGAGGCAAGGAGCTCGGTGATGCAAGGTCGGATGAGCACACGGTCGGCCACGACGCGCTCATAGAGCGCCTTGTAGTTGTCAAGCACCACCGTTGTTGAGGACGGCAACAGATTGAGCTGCAGGCATTGTTTGGGCTTCTCTTGGGGCTCCTGATCCGCAGCTGGCTCGGCGAGAGACATGGCTGCGCTACGGGCAGCAACAACAGACGCCGCAGCGGCCGCGGCAGCCGAAGCGGTGGCCGCCGAGCGCAGTCGCATAAGCGATCGTCCCAGCATAAGACTTGTGCACTGAGAAGCCTGCCACGTCGACCAGCTTTCAGAAACGCCTTTATTCACAATCCGGATACAGGTCGTGTTTT
Source organism: Chrysochromulina tobinii (assembly GCA_001275005.1). NCBI lineage: Eukaryota > Haptophyta > Prymnesiales > Chrysochromulinaceae > Chrysochromulina > Chrysochromulina tobinii. The sequence continues at coordinate 7,027 of JWZX01002852.1, forward strand.
GCGCTCAAGCGCTTGGGCCGAGTTCATCCGAATGACGAATGGTTGTCACTTGTGACCCAGCTCCGCGTCTCAACTTGGGTCGGCTTGCCGATGTGCGAGCGCTCCGACTTCGTGGCAGCCGAGCGCACACATGTCACGAGCTGCGGCGTGCCTGCCTGTGGAGGCGGCAGATTGTACACGACGTGCCGCTTGCGCCGGCAGTTGGCAGCCTGAAGATGCGTTCCGTCCACGCCAGCTTTGTGGAGACGCGCGTCGACGAGCTCGGCCTATTACGGCGGCGCAACGCGAGTGATCCGCCCGCACCATCGCAGTACAGCTCTTGCGTGCCGCTCGTCTGGCTGCCAGTGTGGGGCTACAACATCGGCGAGTTCTTCCAGAACAGCGTGCTTGCAGTGGCGGAGCTCTTGGCCGCGGGTGTGCTCACTCGAGAGGTGATGCTGACGCCCGAGGTCGGGGGCTGGCCACTTCGTGACTACCATACGCAGATGTTGCGCGCGTTCAGCTCGCATCCTGTGAAGACGATCGCGCAGCTCGCTCCATCCAACTGCCCCGCCAGCAGCAGTGCGCGGCAGCAATCGCAAGCTTGCGCCCAGCCGCGCTGCTTCGAGCGCTTGCTCCTCTGCCGCTTCCGAGACGTATATGATCATGAGCACCCAATCGCGCCGTGGCACGCGGCACGCCATATAGTCGCGAGCCTCAGACGAGGCTACCGCCGCTCTGCGTGGCTCGTCAATGGTGGGTACAAGCAAGAGGCGAGGAGAGAGGCGGCGAAGAGTGCGGCGGCGCCGTACGCCGTGCTGTTTGCGAGCCGCGCGAACGCTAAGAATGGCGCACGGCAGTTGACGAACGAGGCGGAGCTCGTCAGTCGATGCAACCGTTGGGTGCCGTCGCCTCGCTGCGTTGTGAGCACCAACGGTGACGGTGACGCAGGCAGGAGTGCGAAGGTTCTTTGCATGTCGCGCGTCTTTGGCCAGCTCGGATTTCGAGCCGACGTGGCGGCCGTGCAGGAGGCAGACGTGCTCGTCGGCACGCACGGTGCCGCTCTTGTGCATGCGCTCTTCATGAGACGCGGTGGCGCGCGTCATCGAGGTGCGTCCTTACGGCTTCAACGGGCGCTGTACGGCAGCGAGGCTCGAATGTCTGACGCACGCAGCCCACGAGAGAGGACCCTGCCAACCACTGCATGATGCTCGAGTCTCGCCACTGCAGGGCCCGACCAGTACCATTTCGCCATGGCCCGCCAGCAGAATGTGACGCATGCGTTCGTCATCCGTACGCTCGATCGCACGCTCTGCGAGAGCGCACACACGAACGGCGTGCCGCCTGCGAACGTGTCCGCGTGGGATGCACGACCGCTGAACACGTATGTGCGCGTCGACGCATTTGACAGGGCGCTCGCCGCGGCAGCGTGCACGAGCGGCCGAGGACCCGCATCGATCCCGGCGCGCACATTGAAACGCATCCCGCGGCACCCCGACGAGCCGTTTGAGTACGGCGAGCTGCACTCGGCAGTTGTAAACAACGGTCCGTAGACCATTGTGATAATTTCGTTGGATCTCCTGATTGATTGCTTCATTGATTGGCCTTTTTAGCCTCATACAATGTATCACAGACTGTTCCCGCTGGGCGAATAAGCTGTGAACGCTTCGCGTTGCGTATTGCCGATCCCGACCGCGACGCGCGTACGTCTTGACAAGCTTGCTATGGCAGAGGAGGCCGCGCTGCGCCTGCGTCTGCAGGCCAAGGAGGTGGCGCTGCGCAGTCTCACAAAAAAATACTTGGCCTTTTCAAATGCCATCGAGAAGAGCTCCGTGGAGGAGTGCGAAGCCATGCATGAGGCACTCATCCTCGAGATCAAGACGTACGAGTTTTCCATCAGCAAGGGAAGCTTGCTTGTGGACACCAACGTGCAGCAGGTCGCGGAATATGACGCGATGCAGCAGGATGTGGAGGCCATGATGTGCGCACCGCCTGTGGAGCACCATCGACTTTCTTCGTGTCTGACTGTGCTCCTCTGATCGCAGGAATACAACGCGCGACGACATAGAGCGGCTGACCAAGGTGCTCGAGCAGGAGCGCACCATCCGACAGCAGAAAGAGCAGTATTCTGCGCTCGCTCGCCGCATCCACACCTATCCCACGCGCAGTGAAACGCAATCTGAGATTGAGCGTCTCGAGGCCGAGATTGCGACACTCAAAGGGGAGAGCGACACGGTCGCGAGCGCACTCGAGCTACGCTCGAAGCGTTTCGCCGGCTTCATGCACGCGTTGCATGATATGCAACTGCTGCTGGAATCGGAGCAAGCAGCGCCCATGGCCTTGTGAGAAGCGCTGCGCACCGATGTCCGAGTCGACCACACACCGTAAATAACATCTGAGACATCACGCGCAAGAGACGTCTGACGGGAAGTTGAGCGTTCTGAGATGAAGGTGGGAGCTAGCTGGTCTCTTAGAAAACCGCGGCCCACATAGGGTACTTGTTTCAAACATTATTTCTGCACGCAATACCCAGGACACCTATATGATCAAAGAATCAACGCAATGATGACGGATCCTGATTCCTGTGGCGCGGCCCACATTGGCCCACATATGCGTCACGGAGAGTTGTAACGATAGCGGCGGGCGCCCCGGCCCCGCGCCGGTAAGCCCTTAGCTTACTCGACGCTTCAATAGACGAGAACTTCGTCACTTTTGGACAATCTTCGGTGCGGATAGTCCTACGAGCCGCACGCAGCAAGTTCGTGCCGTGGGGCAGGATCCGCTGCCGATCCCCCCTCTGCCTCGCTCCTCATGTCATACGGACACCTCCGTCGAGGCGTATGGTCTCGCCGTTGAGATAAGGGTTGGTAATTACGTGCTCAATTAGGGAAGCAAACTCGTCGGGAGCTCCAAAACGTCGCGGGAAGGGGATTGCGCCGTACAGACCTTGGCGCACCTCGTCGGAAGCCTGCGCCATCATCGGCGTCTCGAAAATGCCGGGTGCGATGGTGCATACGCGTATGCCCATTGGAGCCAGGTCCCTTGCCAGTGGAAGGCACATGCCCACGATAGCGCCCTTGGACGCCGAGTACGCACACTGCCCGGCTTGGCCATCAAAGGCTGCAATTGAAGCAGTGTTCACAATGACGCCGCGCTCGCCTGTATCTCTGTCAGGCTCGCGGGTAGCCATCCGCTGCGACGCGAGCCTCGCCACGTTGAAGGAGCCAAGCACATTGACTCGGAGCACGCGCTCAAAGGGTTCGAGTGGATGAGGCACTCCCTTGCGACTGAGCACCTTCGCCGCATAGAGCGTGCCCGCTGTGCTAATGGCGGCCGAGACGGGGCTGCCAAACGTCTTCTCCGCCAAGTCGAGGGCCTCAGACACTTGTTCCTCGGAGGTGCAGTCTGCCCTTGCTGCGACAGCCGACGGCCCCAGCAACTCGGCGAGATTATCCGCTGCGTCCTTGTTCAGATCGGCAATCACAACCTTGGCACCTGCGCCCACCAGCCGCCGCACCACCGCATTTCCGAGACCAGAAGCGCCACCCGACACGAGCGCGATTGTTGACGGCAACCTCATCGGGAAAGTCGAAGTCTGCTCACCGGTAAAAAGACACCGGGGGGAGCCGGTAAAATGACACCGGGGGGTAAAAAGACACCGGGGGGAGCCGGGACACTCACGGTAAAAGACACCGGGGGAGCCGGGAGACACACGGGACACGGGACAAACACGGGACACACGGACAACAACCCACCGACGCACCTGCCGAGACCCGCGCGACCGCGAGGCGACCGAATCCAAACCGTACCGATAAAAAGACACCGCAGGGAGCCGGGACACACACGGTACACACGGGCACACACGGGCACACACGGGAACCCACCAACGCACCCACAGGCACGACGACCGAAACCGCGGACGTCTGCACGTCTCAACCCAACTCAGCCGCACCGATTTCGACGTTTCGTGTGTTTGGGGCCCCCGTTCACAGATTGGGCCCACTTCTCTCACTGTCACTGCTGCTTCTGTGTCCGCGGTTGTGTGCCACGAGTGACCAGACAGTCTTGACTTGCCTTGACTTGACGAACCTGGAGGAGGGGTCGCGGTGTCGCGGGTTTTCGTGTTCAGGTGTGCTTCTTTGGCCGCCTGTATGCGTGCTTCTTTGGCCTGTATGCTGCTGACGGCACGAATTGAGGCATATGCACCGAAAAGGAGTCATGGCGCCGGGCTGCTGCACCAGCGGTCATTTCACGAGCGGCATACGATTGCTGTGTGCCGCTCTGGCGTGGTTCAGCTCCGAGGTGATACTGGTGGGCCCCTTGCGCAAGCGCGCGCCTTTGTCGACAAGCGATATTTCATAGCAGGTGCTGTAGTTGCCGTGGCACTGGCTGCTGCTGCACCAATGATCGGTTGCACCGGCGGTCCACTGCGGCCGGAGCTGACTGTCAACTGGGGCGCGACATGCGGCATCTTTCTGATCTCGGGTCTCACGTTGCCGACCTCCGAGCTTGCCGCTGCGGCCTTCAGAGTCCGCGAGCACGCTGCGATACAATTTTTCAACTTGGCAGTGCTGCCAGCCGTGATGTGGCTCATCACGCGACTGCTCGACGGCCTGATTTCGCCTTCGTTGCGCGACGGCCTTCTCGCTATGGCAGCGCTGCCGACGACGATCAATATGTGCGTGGCGCTCACGCGTTCGGCGGGAGGCAATGAGGCGCTTGCCATTTTCAACGCAGTAATCGGGAATGTGCTTGGCGTCGTGGCCACGCCCCTGATGGTGTTGCTGCTTCTCGGTGCCTCGTCCCAAATCTCCCTTGTGGATGCTATGGCGAAGCTGAGCAAGAAAGTGATCCTGCCGTTGGTGATTGGACAGATGCTCCGCCCGCTCGTCGCCAAGACTATCCAGGGGCGCAAACAGGCCCTCTCGCGCACCTCCGAGACGCTGCTCCTCGCCATCCTGTACACCACCTTCTGTGACACCTTCCTACGCGGCTTTGGACTTCCAGCGTCGTCGGTCGGGCTCTTGGCGGTGCTTCTCGGCTCGATGCACCTCGTGTGCCTCGCCACGGCCTGGCAGCTTGCCCGCACGATTGGCCTCCAGGCGCGCGACTGCGTTGCATTTGCTATGTGCTCGACGCACAAGACGCTCGCCCTTGGCCTGCCGCTTTTCAAGATCATCTTCCAAGGGCGCGCGGATCTTGCTGTACTCCTCACCCCTCTCATCTTGCAGCACCCCCTGCAACTCATCCTTGGCTCGATGCTCGCGCCCCGGCTAAAGGCAATAGTAGAGCTGGAGGAGCAGTAGCTCAATCGTAGCTGGGGGATATGGGAAAGTGAATTAAGTGGTAATTAAGTGGAAAGTATCGAGCACCGACCCCGGCCCGGCGAACAAGATAGCGTGGGAAATGAGTATTATTGTGTGAATTGATTCGGGATTTCAAACGCGCCCTTGCGCGGGGTCTCGTTGCGCGTGGGACGCGCGGTACATTACAAAGTCCTGCGTGTTGCGAGCTCCCGATGAAGCCAGTCAAGCAAGATGAAGACTCGCCAATGCATCCTCGTCGTCTGGATCAGGTGTACGGCAATTTGGGTGGAGGAGAACATAACAACGCCCCCAGCGGCATCCAAGGACTCATCGGCCAAGGGTGGAGAGGAGGAAGAGGAGGAGGAGGCATCCTTTTCGGACGCTGTGGGTGGTGGAGGCGGCGGCGGCACGGCAGAAACTCGGGGGAGAGGTTCTGTGGACGGCCAGGTGAGAATGACGCGCAGACTATGTACAGAGGCGAGCGAAACGTCAATCGAGACAGAATAAGGGGGGGCCCAGGTGTGGGCCCGAGAGATCCGGCAAGCGTGCCCGGAGAAGGAAAGTCCCCGGAAAGGAAACTTGTTGGGAATGAGTTTCTCCGGGGAGAAGGCGCACTGCGAGCAGCGACGTTGTCTTTCGTCGGCTCTGTGAGAGCCTCGGGTCTTGGGCATAGAGTTGTCTGAGTATGTCGTTTGACACGGCAGCTTGCACTGCCTGGCTGGGGGCAAAGGTCACGATCATCAACGCTGAGGTGGCGTTGCCGACGAGACTCCCCCGGCGAGGGCCGTCGCGTGACGACGGCGTTACGACGGCGGCGTCGAGAGAGACAGTGTCGTGTCGCACGGCAGCTTGCCAGCCGCCTGGAGTGATTCAGGAAGTGACGGTGGCCGCACGGTGGCCATGGTGACTGCGCGAGCGCGCGTGCCGGCTATGGCGTGCGTCGGTGGGCCCGCGGCCGGCCGGGGCGCGCGTCGGCGGCGCGATTTGCTGCGTAGCAGCGCCAGCCGAGGCGCTGTCACATGGAAGCCTCTTCGGCCGGTGGAGAAATTTGGGACGACAGACTGGCCGACGGACACACAGACAGACACACGGACACGCGCGAAAAAGGGTCCCACGGCCAAAACCTATCGGGTCGCGCGCGCGCTATTTTCACGCGGGCGGTTAATCTCAGAGGCTTCCCTCCCGGTGTTCCACGGGGGTGGGGAAGAACGCCACGTAATAAAAGCATGCGCGACACGGCAACTTGTGCATGAACATGTAAGGTGAAGCCCACCCCTGCACTGATGGAGCTCGCGCGGCGTGAGCAGATCGCAGATCATGTCGCAGATGCCAGATCCGCGCAGAGGAGCTGAGCAATGCCGAGATGCTGCGTCAAAAGCATGTGAATGGAAAAGAGCCCACCAGCTCAGCCTGAGGCGCCTCGGAAAGACGGAAACTCGGGCCGTCTATGTCGAAATGGCCGTGCGCGTGCGTCAAGGTCGCAGTGTCCTTCAGTGTCCCCTCGTCCCCTGGTTTGCCTTCCCACAAACGCACGACGCGCTTCGCTGCCCCCCCTCAAGCCAATCGCCACACAACCGCAAGGCATCTGACTCGTCCATCGTCTGCACTTGATGACCGGCATACATGACGCCCGTAGCGCGTAGGAATCAATGGTGTTGGTGACGGGCTCATACCGTTCAAAAAGGCAGGATCAGACACTGTGCAGCTGATTCACGCCAAGCCGGCCGTTGAGAGCCACAAACGCGGCTACGGCCGCCAAGCCGGCCGTTGAGAGCCACAAACGCGGCCATGGTCGCCAACACCTTGCCGCCGTCACGCCCATGCCGTGCCCCCCCCGCCCATGCCGCCAACGCAAGATGCCGCTGTCCCTGCTGCCCATGTGCACCACTGTCGCCTGTACCGCCGCCGTATCGACAAGCCAGCCAAGTTGCGTCCAGCTCCCACCCAGCACGCCCTGCCGGCTAGCCACGTCGCCATTCCGCACACGAAAAAAGTTTTTACACGCATACACGACACAATATAGGGCC
>JWZX01002853.1:0-28361 GCA_001275005.1 Chrysochromulina tobinii
GGTGGCGGTGGCGAAGGTGGAGGTGTTGAGGGTGGTGGCGAGGGTGGCGGCGAGGGTGGCGGCGGCGAGGGTGGCGGCGGAGAGGGTGGAGGTGACGGAGGTGGTTTGAAGGGTGGCGGCGATGGCGGCGGCGGCGGGAATGCCGGTGGTGGCGAGGGTGGCGGCGGCGATGGCTCAGGAGGGCGCGGCGAAGGAGGTGGCGGTGGACTCGGCGGTGGTGAGGTGGGAGGCCGCTGTGGAGGTCCAGGCGGAAGTGGTTCTGGTGAGGTTGGTGGCGATGGTGGCAGTGGCGAAGATGCCAGCAACTGCAACCTCCTCTGTCCGGTCATCCTGCCGACGACGGAATCATTGCACTGCTGAACGTCTCGCAGGGTCGGCCGTGCTGGCGGAGGCGGTCGCCCTGGCGGCGATGGTGGCGGGTTTCGAGAGCCGCAATCGATGCAGTCAGTGCCGCGGCCGCAGTCTGAGTACTCGGCTCCGGGTCCGCCGTCGTCGCATGCAGAGTCGGACGCGTACATGCACGTGTTTCTGCAGCCGCCCTGCGCGTTGGTCATGCTCACCATCATGAGAGCAAAGATGATGTGGGCAAGTCGAGGCGCTGGCCCTGGCGTCCTCGAGTCCAACGACAGCAGCGACATGGTGAAGCCTTGCGCTGGCCGCGTGCCGCGCCAGGCGGTGCTGTGGATGTCCGTGGACGTCGGCTCGACCCACCCAACCTCGAGCCGACGGTGCTACCACGCGGAGCGCGCACTTGAAACTGTATTTGTGCATTCACGCTTGGGCAACAAGTTTTAAATCATGCACTCGCAAACAGGGTGCGGTGCTCATGCCTACACACGTTTTAGAACCAAGCACGAGAAGGTGTTCATGACCAGATTCACAAGTTGGTTCACACTTGGTCGGAGCTCGTCGCCGCTGTCTATGCACGTCCATATTGCGACGAGCCTTCAAGCCAACCCTCACCGGCCGCCAGAAAGATGCCCGACAGAAGCAGAAACATGCCCAACCCTTCAAGATCAACCAGTGCAATCGCCGGCCGCGGCTCCAAGATCGGGTGCATCGAGGTGCGCGTGCTCAGCAGTGGCACATGGGACGCCCCGCCGATGCTGCTGCTCACGTGCGAGCGCATGGATACGTACGGCTACCTCATCAACGCAGGCGAAGGGCTGCAGCGCTTCTGCGTGGAGCACAAGATGCGCCTCGTCAATAAGCTGCAGCGGGTACTTTTCACGCGCATGACGTGGGACGCGACCGGCGGCGTTCCCGGCCTGCTGCTCACGATGGCGGACGGCGGCCATGCTGGCACCGTCAAGCTGCACGGGCCGGCGCGGCTGCCGCAGCTCGTCTCGAGCTTCCGCCGCTTCGTCGTGCAGCATGCCATGCCGCAGCTCGTGAGCGAGACGCCTGAGGACTGGCCAGACGCCATCGGACAGACATTCGGCGAGAGCGGCATCCGAGCGACTCCGGTGCTCCTGAATCCTGGTGCGGAGGCCATGGGCGCCGAGATGGGCGCTGGGTCGCCGCCGCGAGGCAAGCCGGCCGAGGACGCCGAGGATGCCACGGGCGTGAGAGCGGACGAGCCCGCAGCCAAGCGCCGTCGTCTCGAAGGCGATGGCTGTGGAAGTGTCGTGTCGGCAGCTGCCTCCGTAGTTGCAGCCGCCTCGCCGGCCGCGGCCGCTTCGTCCGCCGCCGCCGCCGGCTCACCTCTTGGCGGTGGCGGCGACTCGTCCATGTTTGGCAACCCCGGTCTCTCGGGGTCGATGCCCCCCGGCCCCGCCGCCTCCGCTGCGTCGATGCCCTCGCTCTGCTGGGTGCTGGAGATGCCGCCGGTGCCGCCCAAGTTCGACGCGGCCGCGGCGGAGGCGCTCGGCGTGCCGAGCGGGCCGCTGCGTGCACGGCTGTGCGATGGACGCCCAGTCACCCTCCCGAACGGCCACGTCATCACGCCTAATATGGTGCTGACCGGTGGATCTCGCGGCGAGATCGTGCTGATCGTCGACTGCCCATCCGTCGCCCACGTCGAGCCCCTCGCACGCCATCCAACGGTCGCTCAGTTCTATCGGACCAACGGCGCAGCTGAAGCTGGGGATGCGTTCACCGCTGCTCACCGTGACACGTCGATGAATGAGGAAGATATGGCTGGCGCCCAGGATGGCGCTGCCGAGGCGGGCGCCCAGGATGGCGCTGCCGAGGCGGGCGCTGTGGCGGGCGCCGAGGCGGGCGCCGTGCCGGGCGCAGTGCCAGACCCAGGGACGTCTATTGAGGCCGATGACGGGAACGGCGGCGGCGGTGGCGACGATGGCGGCGGCGGTGGCGACGATGGCGGCGGCGGTGGCGACGATGGCGGCGGCGGTGGCGACGATGGCGGCGGCGGTGGCGACGACGGCTGGGCAAAGGCGCTGTATCACGCCGACGGCGGCCTTCAGCTGCACCTCGTCCTCCATCTCTCGCCCCCTCACGTATGCGCGACTGAGCTGTACGCGGACTGGTGCCGTCAGCTGCCGCCGACGACGCGCCAGGTCTTCGTGAACCTGACGCCGCAGCCACAGCGCTTTGCGTTCGTCGCCTCGGCGCGCCTCCAGCTGAAGCTGCACGGCATACACGCCGACGTCTTCCCGCGCCCGTTGCAGATGCCGTCGCTCTGGGGCGGTCAGCCGTTGCCGCCCTCGCTCGGCAGCCTGCCCCTCTCGGACGTTGCCGATATGCTCTGCCGGATCGTGATCCGCCCGATACAGCGCGCGGGGCTCAACCGTGAAGACGAGGAGACGCTGCTGCGCTGGCAAGACTCGCAAGGCACGTACAACACGCTGCAGGTGCGCCGACTGAGTGCGTCTGAGAGGGACGGAGTGCGCCGACTGAGCGCGCCGGCTGAGTGCGCCGGCTGAGTGCAACTGAGTGCCGCCGATTTCTTCTCATCGGATTCGGAATGGGTCGGATTGGGTCAGATTGGGTCAGATTGGGTCAGATTGGGTCAGATTGAGTCAGATTGGGTCAGATTGAGTCAGATTTGGTCCCGATTACGCCTGAGACGCTCATGCACCCTCGCGCGGCAGGAGTCGGAGCTCCGGTGGGAGCTCGAGAACACGCCGAGATTGCTCCAGATCCTGCAGCGGCTGCCACGTGGGCTGCAACTGCCGGAGGGCTCGTGGCAGCACGCCCTGATCCAGACGCAGACGCAGCGGTGGGGCGAGCCGCGCCCGCTGCCCGGGACGGCGCCTGCTCGGATCCCAGCCGCGGAGCTCACGACGACGATCTCAACAGGGGAGATCGAGCCGCGACCGCTGCCGCCGCTGCCGCCGCCGCCGCTGTCGCCGCCCGCGCCGCCGCCGCCGCTGCTGCAGCCGCCGCCGCCGCCGCCCGCAGAGACGGCAGCTGCACTTGACACTGGCATCGAAGCGGCAGCCGCGGTGGCGGCGGCCCCGGCAGTGGCAGCGCCCGGGCTGACGCCGGTAGAGGTGATGAAGATGATCATCAATGGGGAAGCGTCCACCGCTGTCGAGGCCGAGGCTATCGCAGCAGCCGCGCGAAAGGACAATGCCGAGGCCGAGGCCGCGACGGTCTTGGGGCGTGAGGCGTCGGATGCCGCTGCCAAGGCGGAGGCCGCCGCGGCCGCCGCACGCGAGATGATGGCGATGGCAGCGTGTGCGGCAGCGACGTCGAGCGGCGCACAGCTCACATTCCTAGGCACCGGTGCGGCAATGCCCTCTGATTGCCACTGATGATCACCAACGGCATCCTTCATCAGGTGCTCAGCCCACTGATGACCTCTGATTGCCTCTGATGATCACTGATGGCCTCCTTCATCAGGTGCGGCGATGCCCTCCAAGTATCGGAACGTCTCGTCAATGCTGCTGCAGCTGCCGACGCCTCCCCACCATCACGTGCTACGCCGCCAAGTGGAGTACTACTTTTCGGAGGCGAATCTGCCCACCGACCGTTTCCTGCAGGAGCAGCTGCAGTCGGCGCCCAACGGCTGGCTCGCACTGAGCGTGATCGCGACCTTCAAGCGCGTGCAGGCGCTCGTGCCATTGGAGGGCCACGTGGTGCCCGATACGGCGCTCGCGCTGCGCGTGGAGGCGCTCGCTTCGGCGCTCCATGGGCATCCAACGCTCCAAATTAGGCAGGTGGCGCCCGAGAGAAAGGGAGCGGCGGACGGAGCGGCGGCGGCGGCAGCGGCGGCGGATGCTGGGCTGGTCTGGCAAGTGCGCCGGCGCCCACCCGATGACATAGCCGAAGCGGTGGACGAGAAGATGGCGGACGAGGCCACGGCAGAGGACGCGATGGCGGCTGAGGAGACGGCGGCAGAGGAGGTAATCGCAGAAGAGGCGATGGTGGGAGTGCTGCTGGATGCAGGCGAGGGAGCGATGGGGGCGCTGCGCCGTCGCTTTGGCGAGCGCACTGACGCCGTGCTTCGTCAGCTGCGCCTGGTGTGGATCTCGCACATGCATGCAGACCATCATCTCGGGCTGATCTCGGTGCTTGAGGCACGCACCTCCCTCGTCCCTCGCGAGCCTCTCCTCGTGCTCGGCCCACTCGCGCTGCAGACCTGGCTGCGCTCGGCCGCGGCGGCGCTCCACCTGCCGCTCGCCTTTCGGTACGTGCACAACGGCGAGGCGCACAAGGACGCCGGGGTCGGTCTCGTGCTCCGCCGGCTCGGGTTTGACGGGCTGCGCACTTGCCCGGTCGTCCATTGCAACGACGCGTGGGCCGTTGGGCTACAGCACGCGGATGGCTGGTCGATTCTCTACTCTGGCGACACGCGCCCGTGCGACAATGTGGTCCGATTGGGCAATCTGATGCGCCCGGGAGGTCGGCTCCTTGTGCATGAGGCCACGTTTGACGACTCCCCGCTGATGCGCCAGGAGGCCGAGCACAAGCGCCATTCCACAGGTACGTTGATTGCCACTGATGACCTGCCTTGCATGCAAGTGCTCACCACAGCGCGCCTCGCCATCATTCCACAGTGCACGAGGCTCTCGCCGTTGGGGAGGCGATGCATGCGTGGCGCACGGTGCTCACACACTTTAGCCAGCGGTACCCTAAACTGACGGACGTGCGTGCCACGGCGACGAGCAGCCGCACGCTGCAAGGCGCCGGCGAAGGCGGCGGAGGGGGCGGAGGCGGCGGCGTGTCAAGTGGCGGCGGCGGCGGCGGCGGCGGCGGCGGCGTTCCTGACGAGGACCGCGCGCTCGTCGCCTTCGACCAGATGACGATCCCCTTTCGACTGTTGCCCGAGCTCCCGCAGCTCACCGCAGCGCTGCTCTGCCTGTTCGCCCATGAGATCCGCAATCAAGACGAGGCTGCCTGGGCCGCGGCGGAGGAGGCGGAGACGAGGCGCGGTGGGGGCGGCAAGGGCGGCGGCGGCAAAGGAGGAGGCGGCAAGGGAGGAGGCGGCGGCGGCAAAGGTGGAGGCGGATGGGGTGGCGGCAAGGGCGGTGGCGGAAAAAGCGGTGGCAAGGGAGGCGGCGGCGGCGGCAAAGGTGGAAGCGGCTGGGGCGGCGGCAAAGGTGGCGGCAAGGCCAAGGGCGGTGGAGGCGGCGGAAAAGGCGGTGGCGGAAAGGGCAGCGGTGGCAGGTGAGGGTTTAATGTTTGTAAGATGAACATACGATACCGAACTTCGAATTAGACAAACACATGCCCATGATCATGCGGCATTGACCGACGCGGACACGCGGCCAGACCAACCACCCTCCACCGTCGACCATATGAGTGGAGTCGAGTCCATGACTTTCCATGACGCCGCGCATCTCGGCGTATCTCGCGCATGAGCGCCGATTTGAGGGGAGGACGAGCACGGGCCATGCACTTGCATCGCATTCCTCCAACGCAACCCTTTCCCACTCGTACCGACTTGCCGCGGTTGTTCCCAGCAGCGCCGGAGAAAAACACATCTTTTATCACCGCACATGCGCATAATCGCGCGACAAGCGCGGGGCCCGGGGGGCGCTCGCTAATTCTGTTTTCTTCTGCTTCAGATTTGTCTTCTCGTTTAGGCCCGTCGCAGCCGGGGGACGCTGGGCGGGGGAGCAAAGGCCAGACACCGCCGTTTGGCGAGTCGTACGCTTACGGCCAGCCAAGGTAACGCAGCCAGTCTTCTCTGTGCTGCGCATCTGTGAAAGGGATGTTGAAATTATCAAACAGCCCCACGGGAGCCGGCCACGGGCCGGGCTCCTAGTCCCCCTATAGTTACCAGTACAGGGTACGGGAGGGTGGGGCACAATCAGAGTGCGCGCTGGCCAAGGAATTTCACTTGAGTCATTTTGGGAGGATCATGAAGGTTACGATTCGGAGGGATTTTCTCAAATTCTTTCTTCTTCCTTGACCTTGATCTTGATATGGTACCAATCAAAACTCTGCCCGCCCGCTGTGTGCGCGCCGCTCAGCGCCGGAGCGAGCGCCCTACCGCCCCTTAATTCGAATGCTTGCCCCTGAAGACAACCAATCTAACGCCTCAGCGTTTTAGAAACAACCAGCCTGGTGGGAGGGCGCCGCCGTCCGTGCCTCCGCTAGACGCCCCACGTGGAACTCTACATTATGGAGAACCCGCGCTGACACGGGATGCAGGGTGTTGCAGCGCCTCGCTCGTATGGACGCGTGCGCAACTCCACTATCCAACGTAACGTCGACGACGAAACGACGTACATGTACGAAACGTCGGAGATGAAACAACCAAAAAAAACGACCCGGCCTCGCCTCGTCATGGCAGAGACGCAGCTCTCCTCAGAGCGGTGTCGTCACGCTCTTCGACAACACCCACCAACCTACCCCATCACTACCCCATCACCACCGGTACCATGCCGGCCTCAACCGCTCGGCCTCAACGGTCACTTAACTGCGGACTTCGCGCTCACTATTAGCGCCATCGCCCAAGGGCCATCGCCCACCTCCTCGCTGAGCACCGGCCTCCTCGCGCACTCCTTTCGTGCGCTTGTCGCCCTCGCCTCGACGTCAACATTAGTCAGCAAGGGCCCCGCGGCATCTTGTTCAAAGTCCTAGGGAGAGTAGTGGATCTCCCCGTGAGGAGTGATCCCCTGTGCTCCCGCGGTACCGGGGACCGTGGGGGGGCTGTGCGCGATGGATTGGAGCTTTCGGTGGTCGATTCATGATGTTTTGACCGCACATAATCTCGATGAATCTCGATCCGCTTCTATCGCATGAAGCTTGAGATCGCTCATTATCTCATCCGCACAGCCTATGGCGCGCTCAGCACGTCCTGAGAGGGCGAGGTAACACAACCCATGTTTGGGTTCATCAGCCCAAATCATTGGTTTGACATGCCGAGATCACCCCCCAATGTAGATAGCTGCACAATGTTGGGCCCCGAAACACAGACGAAATGCGCAACTACACTGTGCAGCTATCTCGTCTCGTCGAGCCGCTCACCTGACTATTCCAGAGCGTTGCACATGTTCTGCTAGCTCCCTAGAATGTTGTTTACAGTTGGCAACGCTGAAAAGTGACCGGAATGCATGCAAAGGCATGCCCGAGCCCGGAATCGTAAACGCTGTCGAGAACGTGTGTGTGTGCGGCGCCGCTTGGCCGCTCATGCCAAAGTGTAAGAAGGGCAGCGGGCACGCGCAGAAGAAGAAACGCTCCAGGGCCCAGGCAACGGACGCTACTCCGACCGCGAGCATCACCGACGGCAGCCTGCATTCAGCCAAGAGCCGGCGGAAGGCGCCCACCACAAAGAAGTACGTCGTGATCGGTGACCAGTGGGTCGAGCAACCCGAGACGACTGGCACACGCGCCGGCTCATCTTTCTCAGCGGCTGCTGCTGACTTCCAGCGTGAGCAGTCGGCCGCAAAGCGCCGCAGCAAGGCGGCGGAGGCAGCGATGGCTGCAGTGGCTGTTGTGCAGCCTGCACGCTCGCAGAGCCTCTCGGAGCGCAAGGTGAAGAGCGGAGAGCGGTCGCCGTCCTCGCGCGCCGAGCTCTTCGCGAGTGCACCCGAGCCAAAGCGAGCTCGAGGCGCCTCGCCCTCGCGGCCGAATGCCGCGCGGCTCGCCACGGAGGCCGCGGCCGAGACGGCAGCTATCGTGGCAAATCGCTTGGAGCTCGAGGCGCTCAACAATCGCGTGCAGACTCGCAAGTCAGCGATTGAATCCGCAGATCGGCTGCGAAATGAGCGCGCGCGGTTGCATGCTGAGATCGAAGAGCGGCAGAAGCTGCGAAGAGAGAAGACCTTGGAGATTCTTGAGCTGCTCGAGGCGCCACTCGAAGGCTTTGGCGAGGACGCTATGTGGCAGCTGGCCATGCACGAGTACTCGGTCGCTTTCTGCGATGAGACGATTTCGGGGAAGCAGATGGGCTTGCTGTTTCGTGCGCTCGCCAAGACCGTGCGTCATCCCGACGAGCTGCCTCGCTTTCGTGGCTTGTACGAGCTGGATGCCTTGCGCGATGCATATCTCGATGACGCACGGCTTTGCCGAGAGCTCCACAAGCAGCTGCACATCTTCAAGCGATTGTATTGCAACATGCTGAGTGGCTTTGGCCGTTTCCGGAAGGTCAAGATGGTTGAAGGTGAGACCTTCATCGACCTGATGTACCGGACGAACCAGGATGCGCGCGAGTGGCGACCGCCAGGCAATCCTGGCAAGGCTCCGGCCGCCCTAGGCGTGCCTGCAAGCAAGGTTGGTGGCGTCTATGAGGCAGAATGGAGCACACAGTCGCTCGCGGCCTACCACGGAGAGTTCGGCCAAACGATTTCGCTTCGTGGCGTGCGTAAGGCTGATATCTGGGGCTCTCGGCGCTATCTCAAGTCCATCCCAGAGGATGAGCGATCGCAGATCGAGGCACACACGACGATCTGGTACAAGGACCAGCAGAGCCATCTCATCCAGCGCACCAAGGCGCTCGAGCACTCCTTTGCCAAGCAGCGCAACACGCTGCAGTGGGACGAGAAGACGATCGCGCACGTGGCGTGGTCGATCATTTCGCTCACGTGCTTGCGTGCTGGATTGCATCGGGAGCGCGAGGTGATTGCGTGCAAGCAACTGCCCGAGAACGAGAAGGGTGAGTCCAAGGTCGGAGTGCACGTGTGCAACGCGAATCTTGAGGCGCTCAAAGATCTGGGCGTGGCCATCGACACCGTCGACTTTGTTTGCAGCGATGGGACGGCGTACAACTCGTCGTTGAACATCAAGGCGAAGCGGCACAAGGGTGGCGCATACGCGCACCTGTGGACGGCTGCTCGCGAGAAGGGCCACCTGCTGCTCTTCTTCATCACGTGCCTGTCGCATGTTGCACACAACGAGGTGCAGAAGGTGTGCGAGGCAGCCGGCGTGTGCACGCGCACGAGTCTGCTTAAGCACAAGGGCAAGCGCGATTTAGAGGTGTCCAAGGTGCGGCTGCGGCTGCCAGAGCTCTTGACCGACGTCGTCCTCGCGGTCAAGCGCTCCAAGGGCTGCGTGAACTACATCCGAGCGAGCGAGGAGCTCGAGCGCCTGGGCAATCCTCCGGACGGAGTTGAGACGCGCTGGGGCTATTGGGTGCTTGTTGCCATTTGGATCGCGCCAGCGACTAGTCGCATTGAGCTGATTGTTGCATTCCTGCTGCATCGGTGGCTCAAGGCGCAGGGTGACAAGGGTATTCTCGCCAGTGATGCCGAGTTGGACGAGGATGCTACAGTCTCTAGCACCGAGCTCATCGCGAAGATCGAGACGCTCAAGGACGAGGCTCGCAAGCAGCTACTCATGGAGCTCATCAACCCGGAGGTGCGCGTGTGGCTCAGCTTTCTTGCCATCTACGGCAAGCGGTCGGTGCGGCGCTTTTCCTCGACTACTCGCAGAACGATGGGCCGGGCGTCGCCTTCAAGGCGCCGCGCGTCATCCGCCATCGTCTGGCGTACCTGGGCGCACTCGCAAGCGAGTCGGACACAGCCAAGGACCTCGAGCGTGGCTGTCCTTGGGGGGATGACTTCAAGCCGCTGCGCACGATGATCAGCCTGCGGCCCGATGCCTTCGCTGGCGTAGACGTGCGCGGCATCGTGCGAAAAGGGGCGATCGCGGCGCGTGACTACTTCCACAAGATGACGGCAGCCTGGCGTGAGAATCCTGCGTTGGCTGTGCTAGGCATCATGGACGACAAAGGGAACGCCGTCCACGCCGCCTCCGTGTTACTCAGCGAGCTCGGAAAGCAGGGCCGCTCTGGCATTGCGCAATCAATGCTGTCTCATCTACCCGATACGGCCGACAAGTCGGAGCTCGTGGCGGCCATCGAGGCGGCATCCGATGGGCTCGGCATGCTCTTCCAGGACGAGGCGCTCAGCGTGATTGGTCGGCTGGCTGCGCAGAGCCAAGAAAAAGCGCAGCTCGTGGAAGTCGAGGGCGGCAAGGACTTGCACGCAATTATGTGGCGCATTGGTGCGTTTGTGCCAATCTCCAACTTCTTCTCGGAGACGGCGGTGAAGACGTTTGCCAACGACCTCCACGGCTCGCAGCGGAAGACGGAGGCGTGCGCGCTACGGCTCACGGCATCACGCCACTCGGCGCACGTCTATCCAAAGACGTCAGCTGATTTCAAGTGGGCTTCGAGTCAGCTCGGCCACAATAAGGAGTTGAGGGTGCAAGAGAAGTCTGGCGTCGAGGAGGCTCTCAGGCCGGTCAGCCTGAGCGGCGAGGCGCTCTCGGCCCTTGCAGAGGTGTCGGCGGCAACTGCGACTGCGGCATCAGGCGATGATGAGGAGATGACGGAAGCAGACGAGGAGTCAGAGCGAGCTGAGGGCCTGGGCTTGGACGACGAGAAGCTTCATCTGCCAGCACGGCACCAGCGAGCGCCAGGTTGGCCAACCAACCCAAAGGTGACGGCAAGCTCAATTCTGAACGCCATTGCCATCGGAGATATCATCGAGGTTCTGTGGGAGCGCGATGAGGACGGTACCCCTCGCATCCATCTCGCGCGAGTCGTGCAGAAGATGAAGATCAAGGTGACGATTCGCTGGCTACATGAGCATCCGACCGAGGACGACGTGTACATCGACTGTCCCCACTATATTGAGTTGGAGAACATCAGCCTGAGAACCATTTGGGATACGTGCTCGGATGTGAGGCTCGAGCCAGCCGGAGCAGATGGGCAGCAGCAGCGCTGGCGCCGAGCGGCTGAGGCAGATGCCCATGAGGCAGATGCGTCGCGGGCGACTAAATCGACGGGGGAGGCCGATTCCTTGTCGAAAGACGTGTTGCTCTCCATGCTCGAGGCGCGCCGTCAGCGCTTGGCCGCAGAAAATGCATCCGCAGAAGCTGCCAAGCAGGTGTGGACGGAAAAGATGGACATCGGAATTCGTGTCAATGTCGCGCTGCGGGACGCACGACTCAATCTAGTGAAGACGCCGATTGAGGAGGAGGTGCCCGAGGCTCCGCAGCACGGGCCTGCCAACCAGCGAATCAGCACGGTGGGCTACACTTCAGAAAACGATCGGGAATGGTTCAGCGATGCCATCCTTGCCAACTGCAACGTGGTGGATGCACGCGATCAGCCTGAGGGGGCAGTCCCCTTTCGATACCAGTACCCTCGGGCGGCCAAGCCCGAAAGCTTTGACCCCGGCGCCCCGTCCATTCCGCAGAGCCGTGCAGGTCAGCGTGTGCTTCGAGGGTGTGACTGCGTCATGTTGCTGCCGATATGTGCTTCTGCGCACTGGCACTCGATCGCCTTGATTGGTCCCCAGAAGCTTGTAGTGCACTGGGAACCGTTTGGATCGGACATCAACAGTGACGATGACCATGCACTGGCAGCGTTTAAGCGTGCCTTTGAATGTGCACCCAAGGCTGACGGCTGGCGGTTGCTCAGCGTTCCCTTGCACGTGCAGATGGACGGCTACCAATGTGGGCCCTGGGCGCACTGGTTTCGCAACAGGCTCCTGAGCTACATCAGCGATCCTGACCGCATGGCTCAAATCTCGTTTGCAGACTTTTTGCTCCAGAGCCCGCGCGTCACGCAGCTCACCGGCCTCAGCCGCGTTCAGTGCGCTACCGCAGGTCGGGCGAACAACAAGCTCATGCATGAGGAGCGTGCGCGACTTCGTCAACTGCTGCTCGCAGGAAAGCGCCAAGGCTTGCTGCGGACAGACAGCGCGGTCTTGGAAGCATTCAAGGTGAACAAAGACGGAACGGGAACATCCTCCATGAGCCCGATCGATCTGGACGAAGGCATGGACGGGGATGATCGTTTCTGAGCGATTGAACCAGCCCGTCCCTCAGCCCGTGCATGCATGCACGCGCTCAGAGAACTAATCCGATCGATATTGACCTGCTGTACATGATCGGCTGACTTACCCACATTCAGTGATCTCTTCGAGTTCGGCCAGCTAAGCGACTTTAACCCGGTGTTCTTTAACACCACCCAGAGGCAGAGCGGGTAATCCAACCGCAAAGCCAACAACGACCGAAATCTCCAAACGATCATATTTTAACGACACACACAAATTGCGAGTGCAGTACCAGGTTCATGGCTTCCTTTCCACAGTTGATCTCCTTCTGGATTCTTTTTGCGAATCGCAGATTCCCTCGATTTTTTCACAAAAGATTCTCCATCTTGATCTCTCTTTCTACAGAAAATGGCCTCCGAATCTGGCCTCATCAGTCTCGAATCCGGCCTCATCAGCGAATGAATCAGAAATAAATAGCGTTGTATGACTTTAATGGGCGCTGTAATTTCTTCAAATATCATTGGGACCTTCCCACTACTCAGGTAATTACCCCATAGGCTTTGAACACTGTGGGGCGCACTTTTTTGACCTAGGGGGACCTTCCCACTACTCAGGTAATTACCCCATAGGCTTTGAACACTGTGCCGCGCACCCCCCACTCAGCGGCCGCGACGGAGAATGGGCTAGTCCTTTACTCATGAAGTAACAGTTAGGGGGACTCTCTATGCCATGCCAAGCATGGTTATCGGGGGTTCGAGCAATAATACTCAAGTCCCTTAGTACTCTCGACTACGATTGCCACTACAGCTGCACAGTAGAAGTGGACGATCGGCAGGCAGGCAGGCCTGCGGCGAGATACTGACTTCATGGCGTGGCCGGCAAGACGCAAGACGGCCGTTTCGCGTTTCAGCGAGAACGTCAGAAATTCAATCCTGTATGCTCTAAATTGAAAGCGCCGCTCCCCCGTCGCCCTCCCGCTCGAAGCAGCCGCCTTCCATCGACTTCGTGCAAGCTCGTACACGTGATGCCTGGTCAAGACAGCGCGGTGATTTCATCCACATACCACGTTGTCACCACACACATCAAAACTATACAGAATGACCACGGTTCACGCATCGAGGACGTCTCCGTCGTTCGACAAGGCGGCATCTGTGGATTCGCTTAGCCTTGCGGAGGGCTCGGACAATACAGAGGGGCTGCAGCGCCCCTAAGTACCAAGTGCATTCTTAGACGAGCCGTGCGATTTCGATGCCTTCTTGAACTTGTCGCGCGAAGTCTGCGGCAAACGCGGAGTCTCCGGCGCACGTGAAGTCGCCGGGGAATCATCTGAGGAGGTGCTCCTCTCAGAGGTGTTGCACGCCGCGAGTACATTCTAAGACGAGCCGACATTGAGCGCCTGCGCGGCCCTTTTCTTCTTCATCACGTCGGCGGCGGTCATTCGTGTGGGGCCTGTTGTAACCGGCATCGCAAATGCTGCGCTCGCGCCGGCTTCGGCTTCTCCCATCGACGGCGCTGCACCTGCAGACGCCACCGCTCTGGCCCTCGCCGCTTCATGCGCAGCTTGAGCCTGCGCGGCCCTTTTCTTCTTCATCACGTCGGCGGCGGTCATTCGTGTGGGGCCTGTTGTAACCGGCATCGCAAATGCTGCGCTCGCGCCGGCTTCGGCTTCTCCCACCGACGGCGCTGCACCTGCAGACGCCACCGCTCTGGCCCTCGCCGCTTCATGCGCAGCTTGAGAGGGAGTTTTATCCAGGGGCTTAGCTCCGGAAGGTCTGAAGTAATCGTTGTTGTCGCGCGAAGTCTCCAAAGTTGTTGGCGCTCGGCCGGAGCCCACTGTCCCCGGGACGGGCGGCCGGGCGGGCGCAGGCATCTCCTTCGCAGCTCTTTGAATCCGCTGCCTCGTATCGAGGACTTGCTCTTGGCGCGCCATGCCCTCAGCATCTGCCTGGCGCCGAGCATGAAGATTCTCCAGATCTCTGTGGAGTCTTTGATCGCTGAGCGACCGCAGCCCGGCAGCGCCGGCGGCCACCATGTCAGGTTGCGTGATGAGGCTCGCCCAGCGACCGTCCAGCTCAACAAGATGTGCTACATTGATCGTGTCTCGTGCCGGACCCGGAATTTGCCTTGCAAGGACCTTGGCAAGATTGTGCCCCGCTTCAGGCGGAGCAAAGAGCACGCCATCGCGGAGGCAGAGCAGATCGCTGACGAGTTCGTTGAACTCATTGAAGTCAAACACGCAATCTCTGTTCGCGTCGTACAGCGTCAAAACGGAAACGAGTTCCTCCCTGTGCATGGGCGCTGGACGTTGTAGACGTTGAGCCCAGTCAGTAGACGCATGGGGGCGGAAGAACGCCCTCGTGCCCGGGCGGAAGCAGGAGGATGGAACGTGGCGGTTGGTGAACGCTTGTAGTAGCCGCCTGCACGATTGGCACGCCGGCCCGTCGTCCGGGCCGCAACGGCCATCGGAGTCTGGGATGGCGCTCTGTCCCTTGTACTTTCCACAGTAGAAGGTGCCCTGACAGCCGATTGAAGTCCCAAAGGCGATGATGTCACCCTCGTCGTTGACGAGTCTCTTTTGGAAGCGCCAGCACGAGGCGCACGAAGGGCCGTCGGCGGGGCCACATTGGCCGTCCGAGCCCGGGATTGCGTGTGTGCCGAGGTGGCGCCCGCAGTAAAATGTCAGCCGGCAGTCAATACCTGACCAAGACGATGTGCCGAGGGCCACCGGCGCGCCCTCGTCATTCAT
This sequence comes from Chrysochromulina tobinii, assembly GCA_001275005.1. Lineage (NCBI taxonomy): Eukaryota > Haptophyta > Prymnesiales > Chrysochromulinaceae > Chrysochromulina > Chrysochromulina tobinii. Next base: position 14,887 of record JWZX01002853.1, read on the forward strand.
CAGCATCGGTGGTGAAGGAAACAGGCCGCCATGCTCTCCCGGAGCAGCACCGACCCCATCGAAGTCGCTGGTTTGTTCGTCTGGTTTAGGTCGGATCAAAGAGGTAGGGTCAAAGGCAAGCACGCCACCAACGACGCCGCTCTGATTCGCCTTCGTATCCCACACCGACTGCTCCTTTTGGATTTGGAAGCTTGTCTCCGTCACCGCCGCCTGCACGGCCAACCGCTGCCGCCACGCCGCCACCGCCGCCTGCACAGCCATCTTGCCATCCGAGCCGCCCGCCCCTAACTCCATCCGCTTGACGGCGTCGGCGCAAATCCAATCACACGCCACCTCGTCCAGCTCCTCTGCTTCCCCCGCCAACAACGCCGCCATTGCCGGCCGAATCACCTCCGCCCTCAGCTTCTCCTCCTTCGACTCCTGCTCTGCCTTCATCGCCGCCTCCTTCATCTGCATCCACAGCCTCTGCACCTCGGCCACCACCGCCGCCTTGAGCTCTCCTCCCTTGGCGACCACCGCCATTACGGCCACCTGCACCCGCATCATTTCCGTCGCACCGACCCCATCCAGCCCTTCTTGCGCCGCCAACACACTCTCCAACTCCTCCCCAATTCGACGCCACTGGGCGAGCACCGCCGCCAGCGCCCCCTCCCCCTCGCCTCCCTTGAGAGGGGCCCTTGCGCTCGACTCGAGCAGCTTTGGCCGCACACAGCGGACGACTGCCGCCCGTGCTTCAGCCGCCTCAAGCCCCCTCTCCTGCGCCGCCGCCATCTTCTCCACCGCCGCCATCTCCGGCTTGATCAGCCACTCGCAAACTGCGTCTGCAGCCGCCGAAGTCGCAGGCCCTCCAGCCAATAGCTTCTTCGCCGCCATCGCACTGCACCACTCGACCGCCTCCTTTCCAAGCGAGTACTTCTTTGCCACCGCCTCCACCGCCGCCTGTGCCTCTTCCTTGCACTTCGTCACACGCTTCTTTTCATTCGCAACGGACTCTTCCGCCGCCGTTCTCTCAGCCAACGCCGACACCTCATCAAACGCCCCGTCCTTGCTGAGCTTCAAACGCGTCAGGTACGCGAGCCAGCCACGCGGCAGCGTCTCGTTCACCACACACACGAGCATATGCGCGCGCGTGAGCGCACGGTACAAGTGCGAGCGGGTCTGCATGGTCGAACGCGTCCGCAAGACGTCGCCCTCCGCCGTCGCTTCCGCATTCTCTGGGATCGGAGAATCCAACCCGACAGCGATGACCATCAGCCGCTCGAGCCCGTCCATGTTCTCGATCGTGTCGAGCACGAGCCACTCGCTGCTGCCGACTCCCTTTTTGTACGTCCTGCTCGCCCTCTGCGCGTCAACGAGCTCAAATGAGCGCGATGGGAACGCCGCCGCCAAGCGCGCCTTCAGCTTCTCTTGCAGCCTCGCCCTCATGCCCTCATCCGGCACGATGATTGCGAGGCGATCGTGGAGCGGTAGGCGCTCAAACTGCGTCACGACCGACTGCAGCGCGGCAGTCGTCTGCTCGGCGTACAGCTCGTCCCTCCTAGGCTCGTCTTCTTGCTGCATGTCGAAGAGGAATGTCTGCAGTGGCGGCCCCTCCGAGGCGTGGTGGCAAGTCGGCACCTTCTCCTTTGTGCCGCAGAGCGAAAAGTCGTTGGCCGCCGTGATGATCCGCTTGCTGCTGCGGACAACCTCGGTCAACTCGACCACCTTCCTGTCTTTGGGGTACGCGATTTCGGTGCCCTGCGACTGCGACACGTCCGAAAGCAACAGGCGGTGGCACGGCGCCCACCGCAGGATCTGCTTCTCCATCTGCAGCTTGAGCTCCGGGTCGCCATAGGTATGGTGCGCCTCGTCCTCGACCACGAGCAGAATCGACTGCACCTTGCCGCCCTCGGGCACGCCGACAAACTCTATCTCGCCCTTCTCCTCATTGAGCTTGACAGCTAGCGGCCCCTGCTCGTACGGTGCGTGAAGCACCTGCACTCGCTCCACGAGGGTCTTGATCATCTGCTCATCCTCCACCTCACCACGGCACCTCTTGACGAGCCATTTGACAAAGAAGAGGCAGAGTGGGACGGTCCGTGCTGAGAAGAGGATGATGCCATCGCGCGAGAGGTCCTTCAATAAGTCAAGGACGATCTGCTGAGCCACAAAGGTCTTGCCAGCACCCGCCGGGGCGGTCAGGTGGACGATGTGCGTCTCGTCCCCACGCAAAAGCCTCAGTGCATCGCCCATCTTCTCTTCCTGGTGCGGCGTCAGCTGATCGAGTTGCAAGATTGACGACTCGTACACATCGGCGAAGAGAGAGAGGTCGACAGCAGTCGTCATCTCGGATTCGGTTGACGCCGCCTCCTGCTGCGCGTTGCCACTCGAGAACATATTGTACAGCATCTTCGACATGTTCGCAGCGATCATTCCGAGCGGCAACTTTGTTGCCTGTGCCGCGCCCTTTGCCTCCTTAAGTGCCTTGCCCAATTCTGTCGTGAGCATCTTATCCAACGAGCCATCAAGCACCCGATCACGCAGCAGCTGGAGGAAGCCAACGCTCGAGACGCAAAAGCGCGCGACGACCGTTTGTTCGGCGTTGCCGAGATAGAGGCCAGCCAGCGATGATGGAGTGGAGGAGAACAACACTGCAGCCGTAGATTCGGGAGAGGGCAGTTGCTGCGCGCTGGGCATGGCCGTGGATTTGCGGAAGAGGTCCTCGAGGATGATGTTGAGGATCTCGGCGACCTTCTTTGGGTGAGACTCGAGGAGCTCGAGGATGTTGACCGGCATTTCAAACGTAATCTCCTGATACAAGTCACTCGCCTTGAGCTGCTGCTGCTGCTTGCCGCCGCCGATCGCATTGATGGACTCGAGCTCAAACGCCGCAAAGCCGCCGTCCGACAGGTGGGCGGGCGTCGGCGTGAGGAGGAAGGCGCCCTTCTTGCCTGCGCGACTGAAGCGCTTCATCAGAGCATTGATCTCCTTAAGGAGGTCACCCTTGGCCTCCTCCTCGAGATCGAGCCAGATCAGGGCACATTGTATTGTATCGTCAGAGTTTATAGTCCTCTTGAGGCTTTCCGTTGTATCGTCAGAGTGGATCCGATAGACGGCCTGAAACGTGCCGCTGTGTATGAAGTAATTGCAGGCGGTGAGAGCGACCGCACGCGCGCGGTAATGCGCCGCCTCGGCCGCCTCGTTGTCCGCCTCGTTGTCCGCCTCCTTGTCCGTGATGATCTCCTCCGTCTCCTTGCTCGAAATGCACAGCTTAAGCGGGCGCTTGGCCTTGCTCACAGCGTCCACAATCTCCCGATTCAGCTCCTTTGCCCGGCCGATGTCGCACGCAAGCAGCTTCAGCTTCTTCTCGACGTCCGCGGATATGTTCTTGAAAGTCTCAAAGATGTTCGTCCTCGTGTCGGAAACCCGCGGGACGATGAATGCAGCCTCGGGAAGCGCCTTCGGGTTCCATTTGAGCTGAGAGGAAAGACTCTCATGGCCCTGAACGATCATGCCGGCCGTACCCCCTGCAGCTTCTACCTCCTTGATGAGGCTATCGGCTGAGCCGCTGCGAGCGAGGTTACTGCTCACCTCAGCGAGGACTGCGGCTAAGAGAGGCTTCTTCGGCGCCAAGCTCCTCTCAGGGTTGGAATTTTGAGACATCACGTCTGCCTCGACCCAAACGATAGCCGCCCCAACGCCCTTTAGCTTCTCGGCGACCTGCCTCGCGCCATACTTCATGCAGACAACGACGAGCCCCGGCTTTTTCCTCGCGCTGAGCTTCGCCTTCAGCTCTTTCAGGTTGACCGCATTCTCAGAGCCGGCGCAGTCGGCGACATCGCAACCGAGCCCACACCACACAAGGATGTTGACACCACCTGCCTCGAGATCGGAGTCCAAGTCTCGATGCGCCGCGTCAGTGATGCAGATCGGAAAGTGCTGACGGTTGCGGAGGTCTTCTTTCCTCTCGATGAGGTCGCTCTCCAACCGCTTGATGAGGCGGGCGACGGCGGCACGGTCGCGCGCGCTCGCGTCGAACACCGCCGGCGGCACCTCGATCGCCACCTCGAGCCAGTAGCCGTTGTCGCGGTGCAAGGTCGCGAGCAAACGCTGTTCGAGCGACTCCTTCATGCCGCTCTCCAGTGTGGCGTTTGCGCGCTCGTCCTTCTCGAGTGCGACGCGCGCCTCCTCATTCGGCATCACGCCGTGCGCTATCGCCAGCGCGTGCGACTCCTGGGCCGCGCGCGCGGCCGCCGCCTCACGCTCCATCTGCTCCGCCGCCTTCCTCAGCGGGTCGTCGGCGGCGGCCTTCACGCCATTCTCCCTCTCAAACGCCGCCAGCTCCGCCTTGGCGCGCGCGGCCGCCTCAGCGCTCGCCGCAACCCGCTGCTGCAGCTGCGCGTCGACCGCTTGGAACGCGTCTTGCACTATCTTGTTGAGCGCCTTGATCTTGGGCAGCTGGCTGTGCTTGTCGCTCTCATTGGTCACTTTAACGTCCGGCTTGGAGAGGAAGTCGAAGGCCTGCTGAGGCGTCTTGGTGGCCCAAGTGTCGACGAGCATCTTCGTGTGCGCCTCAGCCTGTTCGGCGGCGCCCTGGATGCACACGATGTGGTAGCGCGCATTTTTCGTGCCAACCGCCGACTTGAGGCCGTTGGGCGTCGCAAACTGCATGCTCAGCCACGCCTCGAACTGCGTCCAGAAGCGGGACAAGTACGAGAGGTCAAAGAGGATGAGGACTGTCGTGCCGAGGTAGAGCATGTTGATCTGTGAATGGGGGAGAGCAATGGCGGGGTGTTAACAGAGTAGCACAGAGCAGGTGACTGAGTGGTGAAAAAGTGTGGCGACGAAAAGGCGGCTTCTGAGGACAAAGGCGGCATAGACCTGTGAAAGCATGGTCTTAAAATCGGCCGTGTCCTCAACGCTGCGAATGATCGGTCGAATGAGGCGATCGGGCTGGTGCTGTGGCATGGAGCCGCCATCGATCCACACGAGCTCGATCCGCTTGCCAGCCGACGAAACGAGAAAGGCCTGGATGGCCTTGAGCTGTTCGCCGTCGGGGTCGGGCTGAGTTTTTTCCGTCCAGCAATGGGAGATCGACAGGATCTTCTCGACATATTTCCCGCAGACCACCTCTTCATAGCTGATGGTCACCTCCACGAAAGCACTCGGGTGCCCCGCGCGAAGCTCCTGGAAAAAGGGCAGGTTCGTGCCAGAGAATGTGCGGAGGAAGTCCGCCTTGATCATCCAGAACCTACACGTAGCCGCTCCGGCTGATGAGCCGGCCGTGAGCTGGCTCGCCTTCGCGTGGAGCTGCTCGAGCGACTCCTTCATCACGCTCTCCAGCGCGGCGTTCGTGACCTCGTCCTTCTTGAGCGCGGCGCGCACCTCCTCGTCCGTCTCACCCGTCTTCTCCATGCGCGCCTGAACCATCTCCTCGGCGAGTGAGTGCTTGCTCGCCGCGCATCCCATGGCACCACGAACTGCCTCGAAAAGAAAGTGAGAGGTTGATGTGCAAAATTGGGTTCGACTCTCGTTCGTTCTGGACGCCGACCTTGGCTCGACGCACAGATCCTGTGAATTCACAACAGACTTGAACTTGTGTGCGGGGCTGCTACGTGACCACTTACGATATACAGGTAAGTTCAAACTTAATGATTGCTTGTGCGTCGAACGCCGAACCGCCAACACAAACGGGGACGCGATCTACGGTTGCGTCTCCTTTGGCATCGACCGCCCGAGCTGCGTGAGCACAATTTCTCCGTCGGGCCGGCAGAGCATGCGAGACTGGTCGCCGTCGATTGTCTGCGCGATCAGCGGCCACGCCTCCTGGCGATCCGTCCCAAAGGTGAAGCACAGGAACACGTGCGGCTCCCCTCCCGGCTCAGTCGAGCTGCCTGGCTCGGTCGAGTGCCTAAACCCCGCACCAAACACGACCGCCTTGCCGAATGTGTACTCCTGCCGACGGATGCGCCCGCCACCTGCGCCTTTGCTCTTTCTCGCCACCCATGCGTCACCCTCCGCCTCCCCAGTGCAGGCCTCCGCCTCCCCACTGGCAGGCTCCGCCTCCTCGTACAAGAGCTGGAACAGGTCAGCATTGGAAGCCTCTGGACGCGAGTACTGCTTGAGCGGCGCCATCAACGTCAGCGCGCGCGCCCCTACAGCCGAAATGTAATCGTAGTGAAAGTTTGGCGTCTCGCACCTTGATCGAACCACGTACGACGCTGAGAACATGCGTAGACGGTCGCGGCAGCCGCAGATCGGCCCAAAGAACGCCAAAGATCGGCAAGTTGCGCCGGCGTGTGGGCGTCTCCATCTTCATATGACGCGGCGACTGGATTGGCGGCGAGGAGCACACGGATGCAATCCAGATTCGCCTTGCGGATGCAAGCAAAATGCAAGGGCAGGCGGTAGCTCGTGGCGTCCATGGCTCGCATGCCGTCTGGGTAGGCTTGAATGAGTAATTCCAACACATCCACGGGCGCGCAGCTGCGTGCGGCGATGTGCAGCGGAAGTAAGCCTTCTCCGTCAAGTTGCTGCGCGCCATCAGGGCGCACCTTGAGAAGAGCTGCAATGAGCCGACCCGTACAAAGCGCCTTTTTTCTACATGCCGTGTGCAGAGGCAATGTAACCTCGCTGATGGCAGATGCGTCTGCGGCGAGCAGCTCGAGGACCGCCAGTTCGTCGGCCTTCTGAAGCGCGGCTCGCAGCATCGCGCCAGGAATTCACAGAAACACCAAAAGTTCCATGAATAGACGTAGGTTAGACCCCTCGGCTGTTGTCGCGCGGCGGTTCGCAACTCGGTGCCTACACGTTAAGCGGAGCCAGGAGCTGCGTACGTGATTGTAGCATTCGGTCCGGCCCCCCAGCGCAGTGTCTGCTGTCTCTGCTGTCGCACTGCTTCCATCGCATGGTCTGCTCGGTCAAGCTTGTACTGTGTGCTTCTAGACACGATTCGAAGGAATTGAACACACTACACTCTACAGAATCAAACGACCACATTGCAGACACGTGAGAACTTTGGCTCCATGGCATGTTATGGATACGCGTTGTACAACGAGCGGACATCAATCTCCTCGAGCCGTCGCCCTCTCACCGCGCGAGGAGATGGACGACAGGATGGGGCCCAGTTGTGCGCGCCGTAGCATCTCTCAGGCGCGAATACTCTACATTGACTTGCACGGCTGCTCGGCGTCCGGGTCGAAGGCACGGTCGAGGGCGCCGTCGCGCAGGACCCAGGCCTTCCTGTCCGGGAGGGGGATCCCATCGAAGAGCGCCGGTGACCACGTGCTCCCCGCCTGGGCCATCGCCGCGGCCTCCGCTCGCCGCCCATCCTCCACAGCGCGCTTGGCCGTGCGCGCCACTGACCAGTTTTGGTCGCGGAGCGCCGTGGTGAGCTCGGTCCAGACCGCATGCGGATGGCGCGCCCAGCGAAGGGAATGGGTGGGCAGGTCGTACGGCGGTGGCTCTGGCAGTTTGGCCATGCCGGTGGGCCGCTCCGCGCCGCCCGGCAGCGCCGGCAGCAGGTCGATCTCGGCGCCGCCGTGCGTCGCCTTCGCGACGACGCGGCCCGTCCAGGCGCCCGTGATCTGGTACAGGACAGGGCCCGTCTTGGCGTCGCCGAGGGTGACGGCGCCTGTGAGGCGGTGCGCGCTCGTCTCCTTCAGGTCGAACATCTTGGCGGGCTGGAAGGAGATCCGGCCCACCAGGCCGGGTGGCATTCCGGGTGCGGTGACCCGCTCGACCTCGAGGTCGCCCGCCCATTCGCAAAACGAGCGTCCGACCCCAAGGATGTTGCGCAGGCACATGGACGGGAGGCTCTTGACACGATACTGCTCTTCGGTGCCGTCCTCGAGCGTCAGAAACGTGCCGCCCGGCTGCGGCATCATGCGCACCTCGACCGTGTTGCCAAGGAAGATGGGCACGGCACCAGAGGCGCCGTAGTGGCGGAAGCTCGCGCTCGAGACAGCGCCAGACGCGCTGAGTGCGACGGCCTGTCCCTCGACGTGGAAGGCGGTGAGAGGCGGGTGGTGGGAGACCTGCTCGACGACCGCGCGCCACATACTCCCTGCGCTCGAGCCCACCTCCGCCGGCTCTCCGCCGCGCGCCGCGAGGATCTCCCCGAGCACGGGATTGTACGGCTTCATCATCGGCGCCGAGAGTGTGTGCGCCATCGCCCCGAGCTGGGCGCTGAGCACGTGGAGCATGCGAGTCGGGCCATGCTTCTCACATGCGGCCGCGGCATAGCCGGTGGCGCTGTGCGACACTCCGAGCAGCAAGAGCTCGGTGGTCGAGAAGGGCAGCATCATCGATGCTGGCGCGACGAAGGAGCTAAGGTCGGTGCCCTGCTTGCGCGTGCGCAGCTCCTTGATGATCTCCCACAGCTCTTCCCCCATCACGGCCTGCTGGCTCTTGCCCTTGCTGGACATTGAGGGTGGAGGTGTTGGTGTGCTGGAAAACCAGCTCGCGAGGCGTGACGGCGCTGCCGCCGACTGCGCCTTCTCCGTCTCGGCCGCGTGCTCACCCGCAAGTTGAGCAAGTTGCGCGCGCGCTGCCACCGGGCAAATGGCCTCGTGGAGCGTCACGTCGTCCAGGCTGCCCATAAAGTCGCAGAAGTCGCACTTCCACTTTTCCTCCGCCGCACCCTGAGCGCCCTCGCCCGCCACCTCGTCGGCAGCCGGAGCGGGCACGGTCTCAGGCTGGCTCTCGACGGGCTCAGTCGGAGTCTCGACGGGCTCGGTCGGGGTCTCGACAAGTGCAGGAGGAGGACACGTAGGTGCACAGCACTTGTCCTCCTTCACTTGGGCGTCCAAAGAGATCATCGCGTCCTCCGACTCGGGAGTGTCCTGATCTTGTCGGTCGGCATGAAAATCTCCGCGCTCGGAGATGCCGAGAACCCGAATCTTCCAAAGACTTCACATGCAAGTTTAGAGCCCACCTTGTGAAGAGGTGCAAGTTCCGATGACGTGAACGGGTGCCTTCGTGCCCGCACCCACACTCGTATGCTCTTCAGTAAGCTTGATCCAAAAGGGGACGAGTGGTCCTTCTTCCGAATTCCACAATTCCTCTCGCGGCCTCGTTTCTCAATTCGAATTCCTTCTCCCATCCCTACACCTGTTTGGGCAGTGAATGGTTGATCCAAAGGCGAATGGTCTTCTATTTTTCATGTTTTCAGGCCCCCCATCCGGTCCCCATCCCTAGACACCACCTCGCACCTGTTTCGTGGGCAATGAACTGTAACACATGGCAGTACTCCTAGTTAGATCCAGTGGCGGAGCGGCGGGCTCTCCTTGGAGTACTGCCACGGCTGGATCGAGGTGGGCCGACCGTTAATCGGCTTGGCACCGTGGTGGCGGAGCGGCTTGGGCACGTCGCGGTTGGGCTCGTGCAGGAGGAGCGTGAACGGCAGCTCGCCTGTGGGCAGCAGGTAGCCACCTGCCTCGAGGCTGGCGAGCGATGGCTTCAAGTGCACCGTCACACGCGGCCGGCTGTACTCGGCGTGAGCGCCTCTGTCACGATGATGCTCGGTATGGCGCTCAGGCGCGGGCAGGTGGTCAAAGGCGCCGCTTGTGCCGCGCGCGTGTAGTAGGAGGACGCCCACATCGTATGATCGCGTGCGCCGCACGAGCTGTGAATACTGCTCCCGCTCCTGCTCGCGCTCGCGCTCGTTCTGGGCCGACGGGTAGCAGCAGCGCCGCCCCTCGGCGGTGCACGACCAGATGGTGAGGCTCAGCCGGTAGCTGTCGCCGCGGCGCGCGGGCACCAATGGGTTCGCGCCCGTGACGGCGCCTGTGCACACGGTGAGCTGGGGCTGTACGTGGAACTGGTGCGATTGGTGCATGAGCGAGATCAGCGGCAGCCGCGGCAGACTCGCGATGTCGGCTTCGCTCGTACCGAGGGGGCACGCACGGATCGCACCGAGGATACCTGGCACGCGGAGAGGGTGGCGCCCCTCGGTGTGCGTACGCAGCGCCTCCCACTCGCCTGGCATCCGCCGCCACAGCTGCAGCCGCTCACTCATCCGCGACCCCTGGGAGGGCACTTCCCATGTGAGCAGCTGCGACAGACGGTACGCCCGCAGCAGGAGCTCAGCCGGCACCAGACCGTCAGCCTGGACCACGAGCAGCTCGGTCGGAGCCATCTGGGCGAGCCGTACCTCTTCCCACAACGGGAGTAGCGCCGCGCAACTCAGCCGCACCTCGAGCGCCGTCACGAGCGCCGCCGCCGCCCCACCGCCCGCCGACGCCAACGCCGATGCCGACGCCGACGCCGCGCCGCCCGCTGCTCCTGCTCTACCCGCCGAGCCACCAACCGGCGCCAGCGCCGGCGACACGTCCACCACCGGCGAGACGATCGGCGCGCACGCTGCGGCCGCAAAGGTGCTTGCGGCGGCGGGAGGCAGCGGCTCGTCCCAGGGCGAAGGGGATGCTGCCGCAGTGCTCGTCGACGCGCTCGATGCCCACTTGTCCACCGCCGAGGATGCAGTGCTGAAGAGGGCGGTAGCATCGGGACCATCGAGGCGCCGCTGCCGTCGGGTCGGTCGCTCCGCCGCCTCCAGAGGGGACAAGCTGCGCGTGGAGGCAGCCACCGCGGCGTGTGCGCTGCGTTTCGCACGGCGGCTTGGGGGCGGCGTCCCATCCGCCACAGAGCTCACAGACGGCGACGCCGGCGCGGAGGCATCGACGCAGCCGCCGCCTCCGCCACCCCGCTCATCAGCACCCATGAAGCTTGGCGGTGGTTCGGGCGAGGGCGGCCGCGGCGGCGCGAGCGCATAGCGACGCACGAGCTCGTATCGTGCCCACTCGGAGCTCACGCCGCACCCCGCGCCAGACCCAGTCCCCATCTCGTAAGCCTCGACGGTGCCGTTGGCGCCCAGGTGGAGCTCGGGCCGGGCGAGCAGCTCGGCGAGCACCGAGGGTGAGAGCTGGTGAAGGACGTCTCGCTCGAGCTCGTGCACGTGCCAGCAGAGCCAGCGCATCGCCGCCTCCACGAGACCCGGCTGGAAATACTTGGCCCCCACCGCGAGCACGAGGTGCACGCTCGCGTGCTCTATCTGCACGCGCAGCGCCTCGACGAGAGCGCGCTCGAGCTCCGGGCAGACGAGCACGGAGGCGAACGCGAGCGCACCGACAAGGCGCAAGGCCGGGTGGTGGGCGCGCCCATCCGAAGAGGCGCACGACTTTACGGGAATGAGTCCATCATTATACAGGAAGGAGAGGCAGCAGTCGACGGCGTCACGGGTGATGTTCGGGTCGTCGAGCACGACACGCACCTCGTGCATGAAGTTGGGCGCAGCGGCCTTCAGCATCGGCGGTGCGAGAGGGCCGGAGAACAGCGCCTCAAAGTACTTGCACCGCTCGAGCACCACCTTGTGGGAAAGGATGGCAAACTCGTAGCCCTCGGCCGCAGTCGAGAAGGTGAGCTTGACGTCCACGTGCCGCGCGGCTAAGTAGCATCGGTAGAGGTGCGTTGCGAGGCTGCCATATGGCACCAAGGCGGATGTTTGGCAAGGCTTCGCCAGGCCGCGAAAACCGAGCGCAATCTCTATGAACATCTTGGCGCACCTCCCAAGAGAGGGCAATGCGTATCACGACTGGACCGACGCTCTCGCCCCCTGCCCATCATCACCACGCACTCGCGCGAGCGCGCCCGCTGCACGCGACTGCGACCGATCCGATGGTCGACGCCTCGGACGTCGCGCTCGCCTTTGGCGCCGCGCTCGGCAAGGCGTGGCGCGGCGAGAGCTTTGCGCCGCTCGCGGCGCTGCTCCTGGCGGACGCGAGCGTGGAGACGCCGCTGTGGTCGTGTAAGGACCGCGCGGCGTACGAGTCGGAGCTCAAGGGTGCGCGGGAGTTCTTCAGCGCGCTCTCGCCGCCCGCGCTCACCGTGCTCTCGCACCGCACACTCGCCGATGGCCGCACCCAGGTCTCGTGGATCCTCGGAGTAGAGTGGCCGGCGATGTGGCGGCCGCGTATCAACCTGCTGGGCCAGTCGACGCTCACGCTCGCGCCGCGTGGCGGGGGCGGCAGCGGCGGTGCTAGTGCTGGCGACAGCGGCAGCAGCGGCGGCCGCGGCGGCGTGCTCGTGCGTCGCGTCGAGGAGAGCTGGCACCAGTCGCCGTGGGAGGCCTTCCGCTCGCAAGTGCTGCCGCAGTTCCGCGACTTCGCGTCGCTGTGGGCGAGCCCGACGGCGGAGCAGCTGCCGATGCAGACGATCGCCTCGCGCAAGGGGTACGAGCTCGTGCGCGTGCCACCCATGCTCGCGCTCCAGTCCGAATGGACCGAGAGCGGCATGCTTCTCAAGAGTGAGCAGGCGCCCCTGCCGCCCGCATTCGCCTTCACGGGCGAGGTGAAGCGCCGGGGATGGTACAACGCGGTGTCACCCGGGTTTGTCGAGCGCGCGTCCGTCAGGCAGGAGCTCGGCGCCGGCATGGCGCAGGCCGCGCAGCGACGCCGCTGGTACGCGTCGTTACCGGTACGCTTTGGCGACGAGCCAAGCAAGCTGCCTCGGCTGCCCGACCCGACGACCGACCCTGAGTACCGCGACGAGCTGCCAGACGGCGTCACAAGCGTGTCGGTCGGGTACGTGCGCCGCCCCGCCCCGCCAGCATGCATGTGCTCACTACGGCGTCTTGCCTCCCCACAGGTACGTGCGCCGCCCCGCACAGCTCCTCGCCTTGCGCCGCCTCCAGCAAGCCCCCGCCAATAACGCCGTCCTGAGCGCCGCGCTCGAGCTCGCCGCGGCCGTCGAGGCGGACGGTGCGACGGTGGTGCGCTCCGAGGGACGACCACTCGTGGTGCAGATGTCGGGCGACCTCAAGTACGGCTTCAATGATCGCGCCGAGCTCGCCATGTCCGTCTGGCTCTCGGTGCCCAACGCCTTCAAAGAGGAGTACGTTGGCGTCGTCGTCGAAGAGAAGACTGCATGAGAGACGTGCACGTGCGCGTATGCGTGTGTGCGTGCAGTCCCAGGAGAGACTTGACGCGCTTGAGATCGATACGATACGAGAGAATGGAAGCTAGGGCCGCGCGCGCTCGTATTTGGTCGCGCGCACACGGTCGCCGCGCGCATTCGAAATATATTTATATGGTGGGCAGCTGGAGCTTCCTCGCTAATCCGGGACGCCCCGCCTCAGCGGCGTCCGCGTTATTTCCTTGATTTATCGTTGTACGGACGCGGGAGCTGGTAAGGAGCTCGGGAGCGGCGACGATGCGCGCAATCGGATGCGCGTCGGTCGCGGGCTGGCTCAGTCACTCAGTGGCTGGTAAGTGGAGAACTGTTATGGTCCGGCCGATTTGGTCATTTGTAAGGTCCGGCATGCATAGAACTTAGAAGAAAGATGTCGATCATGATTATTTTTTTCCGACTCCCACTCCGTCGAGATCAACGATCATTGATTGTTGTCCGGTCGGTTATTGATGGTTGGTGAAGTCATATCGTAAGTTTAGCATTATTATAACCTCCTGAGAGAGGTGGTGGGAGGCCGGCCGTTGCCGTTA
>JWZX01002854.1:0-11238 GCA_001275005.1 Chrysochromulina tobinii
GCAGGGACCGGGTTGTCGCGCTCACCAGGCTGCTTGTGTAGCTCTGATGAACAGCAATTCAAGTCAAACACGCGACCAAGTTTACCGCCCTGACAGGCGTGGGATCGTCGGGGCGGCGAGCGTCGGCGGCGCGGCGGCGCCTCGCTCGTCATGAAAGCTTTTGTCATGAGGGCTGCGGTGCGACGGATTATGACCGCCGAGTTGGGCAGCCCCGAGGAGTACGCGCACCAGTACATCGCCTTCGACATGATGCTTCTCAGCTACCTGCTGATGCTCCTAGTGGTTATGGCCGCCTTGTTTGAGAAGCATCATTTACCCGCGTCCTCGGGCGCCATTATCATAGGCGCGATCATTGGCGCCTTCTTCCGGCTCGCGCGCGTTCGTGACAGCGATATGCTGATGCACGCATCCTTCATCACCTTCGACGAGGAGCTCTTTCTGTACATGCTGCTCCCACCCATCATCTTCGAGGCGGGCTTCTCGCTCTCAAAGCGGCACTTTTTTGGCAACCTGGAGACCATCTTGCTCTTTGCCGTGGTTGGCACGCTGGCGTCCACATTTGTCATCGGCCAGACCATCTACGCCGTGGGCGGCGCCGGCGCTTTCGTCTCCGAGGACGGCTTCGTGGACGCGCTCGACTTTTCGACGCCGCTCGACTCGTACCTCTTCGGAGCGCTCATCTCGGCCACGGACCCGGTCGCCACGCTCTCGATCATGGGTGCGGTCAACGTGGACCCGGTCATCTACATACTCATCTTTGGCGAGTCCGTGCTCAACGACGCGGTCGCCATCGTGCTCGTGCGCATCCTGCAGTCGATGGGTGAGCTTGGCTTCGAGGAGCCCTCAGCGTACCTGTCCGGAGTGGGCCAGTTCTTTGGCGTCTCGCTCGGCTCGCTCGGCGTGGGGGTCCTCGTGTCCGCCACGAGCGCGCTCCTACTGAAGCGCATCGACTTAACCCATCACCCATCGTTCGAGCTCTCGCTGATTCTGTTGATTGGGTACGCGGCGTATACGAGCGCCGAGGCGGCGGGATGCTCAGGCATCCTCGCGCTCTTCACGACGGGCGTGCTCGCTGGCCACTACCACCTGCACTCGCTCTCTCAGAGCGCGCGGGACGCCACCGGGGTCACTCTCAAGGCCGCAGCCCATCTCGCAGAGACCGCTGTGTTCGCTTACATGGGGGTCGACATCTTCTCCTACACAGGCGCTGGCATCGATGCCTTCACGAAGGCACATTTCGGACTGGGCGGGAACGCGAGCGGCGGGGCGCCCACCGGCGGAGCGCCCCCCCGAGGGCACGTGCCCGTCTCGCTCGACGGCGTGGCGGCGCTTGAATATGATTGGGAGACTCTCGACCCTCAGGCGATGCCCAAAGTGGGCCAATTCGTGGTGCTCGCGCTGGTTGTGACGCTCCTCGCGCGAGCCGTGGTGATGCTGCCGCTCTGCTACCTCGCCAACTGCTGGCGCGGCTCGTCGCGCCAGCTGAGCGGGCGCATGAGCGCGATGATGGTCTTCGCAGGGCTGCGAGGAGCCATCGCCTTCGCCCTGGCACATAACATCCAGTCGGATCACCAAGGGTCAATTGCGGCCGCCACGACGACAATCGTCCTGTTCACCACGTTTGTGCTCGGCGGCGCCACGCGGCGCGTGCTCAAGTGCCTGCGCATGGAGGCGAGCGTCGTGACGAGCGTCGAGCAGCTCGAAGCCGAGCGTCGTGATGAGCACCAGCCGTCGGAGGCCGCGACGTGGACAGATCCCGACGGGCCCTCGGACGCTCAGGACGGCGCGTGGGACGTGGCCGACGGCGAGGCGGGCGTAGCGGCAGGCCACGTGTCACAGAGCTTCGAGCTCACGGCCGGGCAGGAGGCGCGCATGGAGCGAGGCTTGCCGGGCCAGCGCTCACGTGTGCTCGGCTCGCGCGCCCATAGGCCCGAGAAACTCCGGCTGGCGCCCCCGTCCTCCAGTGCCAGCACGCCCTCCCGCCGGTTGCGCTGGTGGTTACGTCTCGACGAGCAGGTGCTCCAACCTATTTTTGGCGGCCCGCCACCCGCCGGCGCGCCGGCGTCGCCGGCCTCTGGCGGCCGGAACGCCGACTCAGCCGGCGCCGCCAGCCGGTATGATGACTCGACCGCTGTAGAGATGCACACCGTAGCCCCAATGCGCGAGCCGCACTCGATGGATGGGGCGGGGCGAGCGTGAGCGTAGCTCGTGTGACCAGGGCCTCGGGGACTCCTGAGGCTGAGCCCACGTGACTTCGGGTGAGCGCGGGGGGACCGCGACGAAACTGACTGACTGACTGACTTCGAATGCCGTTTTAGTTGCATGTTACAGTAGTACGCATGAGTACGTTCAGTGCACATTGTACGTTCTGTGTACGTTCATGCAGTCGTTTTGACGAAGCACCGTCATCGGTGACCCCGACATGACCAGTCCGCACGACGTGATTTGGTGCCGAAGTACAGCCCCAGAGCATGAAGTCGACGGCCCTGCTTGCTACCGTGGCGCTCTCTTCTGGAGCCCAGAGCAACCTGCTCTGGCTCATGTCGGACTCGTTCGATGGCCGCTTGCTCGATCCAGGCGCTCCACAATGGGCGCAGGTCGCGCTGCCAAACCTGAGGGCGCTCGCGGACCGCGGCACGAATTTCATCCGAACGTATGCCAACAGTCCCCAATGTGTGCCATCGCGCTCATCGATGATGACAGGACGGCACACGCACAAGATCGGGGCATGGAGCAACAGCATGGGCCTCGCACACCGCTTCAATAGCTCCGAAGGTGCAGAGGAGCACGTGGACAAGGGTTGCAAGACCGCATGGAATCAGTCTATTTGCTGGCAGATCAAAGCCTGGCAGCCGAATGTGACCTCTTCTACTCCCGACATCTTGCGCGGTCTGCGCGATGCAGGCGTCAACGTCCATGTCTTTGGAAAAGTCGACATCGGCTTTGGCATTCTGGAGGACTTCGCGCACGCAACGGAGGATGGCTTTCATGGTGGAGCGGCCATGCCCGTGCAGACGCGCTCCGCTGACATCCGCGGGCCCACCAAAGAGAACCCGACGTCGATCACGCACACGAATGTGAACAACGTTCACCCGGAGGATTGGGCGATGGTCGACAACTGCATCGATTGGCTCCACAGCCACGACCCGTCGAAGGAGAATTGGCTGATGCACTGCTCGCTCAACATCCCACACCCGCCCTTCCAGACGAACGCGACGTGGCTCCAGTACGTGAACGACAGCGCGGTCGGCGTGCCCGCCTCGTTTGTGAACGTGTCCACGATGCATGCGGCCGACGCCTATGCCGCCACCTCCAAGAATGTCGACGGCCACTTTTCGGACACGCAGATCATTACCACGCGCCGCGTGTACGCGGCCATGTGTGCAGAGACTGACTATCTCTTTGGGCGGGTACTCGATGCGGCCGAGGCGACTGGGCATCTCGGAGCTCACACGTACATCCTCTTCAACTCCGACCACGGCGAGATGGCGATGGAGCACCGCCAGATTTGGAAGAACTCCATGTACGTGATTGCCATGATTGCGCTTGATCGCCACCATCATTTGGAAGAACACCATGTACGAATTCGTCACTATGGACGCGAGCTCGCGATGATTGCACTTGATTGCGCTTGATTGCCACCGATTGCCACCGATCGCCACCGATCGCCACGGAGTTCGCCACTGAATGCCATTGCTGACCCCACAGGTACGAAGGGTCGTCACGAGTGCCCTTGGTGCTCGTGGGGCCGGGGGTGCAACCGAGGAGGACCGTGACGAAACTGACGCAACTCCTCGATGTCTTCCCGACGCTGATCCGACTCTTTGGCGCACCCTCCGCCGCGGGGACGGCCACCCTCGATGGCCTTGATCTACTCGATGAGGCGGCGATCGCCGGCCGCACGCACATCGTCTCGCAGTACCATTCGAACATGATCAATACCGGCACCTTTATGCTGCGGACTGCCGACGGTTACAAGTACATTGCGTTCGGCACGAGTAGCCTCGGGCTCGAGAAGGACTCCGACTACCCGCCGCAGCTCTTTAATGTCGAGCACGACCCAGATGAGCTTGACGACCTCGCGGCGGGCGGCAAGGCAGTCGAGCAGGTTGCCAAGCTTGACGCGATCCTGATGTCCGCAGTGGACTACCCGGCCGTTGACGCCGTCGCCAAGTCCGTCGACCACTGGCTTTTCGATCAGTGGTTTGTGTTGGCCGGCCATGATCAAGGCGGGATCGAGGCCACGTGGCGGAATGCGTACAGCACTGGCAGGAACTTCACGAACCCGGAGTGGGAGGTCGAGTGGGGCAAAGCGCAGAGGTGGATGGGGCTCCGGCTGCCGCGGGTCCGTCGGCTGGCACGGCGCCCGATTTCATGACGTTTGTGTGAATCAGAGTGCGCGCCACCCGCCTGGTGTCCCCTCGCGGGGCCTGTCAGTGTGGAGTGTGTCCCGGCCGAGAGGCAGATAGGGCCTCAGTAGTCAGTACAGCGCGAACCTGCACGACTCTCTGCCACACCTCCCCTCGTGCCTCGAGCCTCATCGCTCTTGCACCTCTATGAGTATGACGTGATCTACGTGTGACAAACATTCCAGCGGTCCGGACCCCGGTCCCCCGAAACTCAGATTCTCCGACCCCCCAACGCCTTCTGCAGCGGTGCGCGCGAGCGCGCGCTCAGGCGCAGGCGGCGTCCGCCCGCAACTTCCTCCCCGGCGGATCGCCCCATGTCGCCCTCTGTGTGTGTGATCGCCCTCGAGCCTCTTCGACGGAGACGGCTTCCGTCTCCATCAGCGTGGGCGCCACGCGCGCCTGACCCGGAGTGCAGCCACTAGGTGTCGCATCCAATCACCGGGATGTTCTCAGCCCTACTATGAAGGTACCCAGAAATTACAAAAGGCGAGCCCTAATCAACACAAATTAATTCCGTCCACATGCTGGTCGATGCTGCCTTCATGTTGCCCAGTGTGCTTCTGAGTGTGGCTGCCTATGGCTCTGTCGTCGCGCCTTCATGGCTGCTTCCGACGGCGGCCGCAACGACCGTCGCTATTCCTTTGATCATGCTGCCGATGCTCAAGGGGATGGAGCAGGACAAAAAGGATTGGGAAACCAAGGCCCCCGAAGTGCACGAGTCCAATTGCGCGATGCACCCTGACGCTTTTGCCGTCGGCGATGCTGGCGCCAAAGGCCAGGGCTTATTCGTCATGCGCTCCATTAAGAAGGGCACGTTCCTCTTTGACTACACTGGAGAACACCTCAGCCAGATGGAGTACAACGTGAGGTACCCCGACAGCGTCTCCGACTACACCGTTGGTCTGCGCCTGCCCAACGGGGGTATGAACTTTATCGACGGCCGACACGAGGTACTCGGGGCCCCTGCGCGCTTCATGAACCATGACGGCAGGTCTCCAAACGTCGGCCGCCGCACATTTTGCAAGGAGGGCGTAGCGCCGCGCGTCCTCATGTACGCCATCGCAGACCTCCAAGTTGGCGACGAGCTGCAGTGGAATTATGGCGATGGCTACTGGGCCGCACGCAGCGGCCTCATCGAGGATATATAGACACGGTCTCGCTGCACACACTCTCACACACTCATCTGCATGCACATTGCCGTGCTGCGCATGCGCGGAGCAGAACCCAAGTTGATCAGGCCACCGACAAGCAGAACGATATCGAGTGTGTATCATGAATCATGTGTTGCATCTCATGCTCATGGGACTGGGTAGGGAGGGCAGCATCAGCATAGCATACCTAATTCTACTTTCCCGTATACCGCTCGACTGCGCGTTCGGTTGGCGATGTCGGGGCCGTGGCCCGTGGGCAGGTGCGTCTATGCCCGGCCGAACGATGCACAGTATGCACTATGGCGTCACTTCCGGCCCCGTTCTCCATCCCTGCGCACGACACCGTTTCGGAGTGGAGTTGGATATTTCGACGTAAGTCATCAGACCGTCAGATAGGAGACAGAAACGAGAGAGTCGCCGGTACTATCACCTCCGCAAGGACCGTTGCGCGCTGGTCGTATCCTGACACCGTTGGTCGTGTCAGGACTCTCGTACACGCCGTACAGGCACCGCACGACGGGGATGTGCTCCGCACGCCAACCATACACCGCGTGGCGGCCGCCGGTCCTTACATGTATCCGCTCGTCCCAACAGCCAATTCCGCTCATTCGGTCGCACTCTCGCCTGCATTTTCGTCTGCATGAAGCACAGTAGATGTCTCTGATCCAACTCCAAACTCGGGCGCCCAGTCAAGGCCAGAGCCTGCAGCCTCAGCCACACACTCTCAGCTATTCCTCCACTTCGTCACCGCATCAGGCCTGCCATCGTCAAGAAGCCCGTGGATTGTGGAGAGCGTCTGAAGGCTCACCTGGGCACCAGAGCCCACGCGCACAAGTGGCACACCGCCAGCTGAAAGCGCCGGTGCTAGCGCAGTGAGCGCCCGCACCGGCGCCTCCCACATGGCCGTCTCGTGCCCGATGTGCTTATCCTCCCACCGGCTCTTCCACGAGTTGAGCTTGCGCTGGGAGCTCAGAGAGGCGCCGAGAGGGGCGTCGGCCGCGCCTCGACTGAAGAGGCTCGTGAGGGGCGCGACGAGGGGCGATCCTCCCGCAGCGAGATCCGCGAGCACTGAGTTGCAAGAGGCGAGAGGCAAGTGGCCATCAGCACCCCCGGCTGATCGGGGGTTTCGAGCTCCCGGAGATCCGCAGGGCGATCTCGCTCCCGGAGATCCGCCCGCCCAGCCCATCAGAGGAGGAGCCCCCTCTCTCGAGACGCTCTCAAAGATCGGGGATGAGCCACCGATGGGGAGGTACGTGCCGTCGAACTTGGAGCGCGGCGCCGTGCGCCGGTCCCACTCGGGGTTGATGAGGCGCGATCCGCTCAAAGGGCGAGCTCGAGGCGGCGAGATCGAAGGTGCGGCAGTGGAAAGGTCGGCGTGGGAGGGCGCGGCGGCGGGGGCGAGGAAGGGGAGATGACTCACGAGGGACACCAGTGAGGCGAAGAAGCCGTCACCGCCGCCCGTTCGGGTGCCTCTATCCTCAGCCGTTGGCTCGGCTGCGAACGGCTCGACTGGCGCCAACTCCGCCGCCTTCTCAGCCGCCTCGGCAAGGGCCTTCTCCGTCGCGGCTGCCCCTGCCGCTGCCTTCTCCGCCGCCGCCGCCTCGACTGCCGCCTTCTCTGCCGCGGCCGCCTCTGCCGCCGCCTCTGCCGCCGCCTTCTCCGCCGCCGCCGCCTCGGCCACCCCCTTCTCTGCCGCAGCCGCCTCTGCCGCCGCCTCGGCTGTCGCTGCCTCGGCTGCCGCTGCCGCCACCGCGGCCTTGGCGACCGCCGCTGGGCGCGCGGGCGCCATGGCGGGCACCCCAACACGAGCCTTGGCCTTCTCGGCGGTAGCGACTTGCTGTCGAACGAGCCTCTCCCTTGTGCGCCGCGCCTGAGCCTCTTGGAAGGCGGCCTCTGCTCTCTGCACCTCGTCGGCGGGCAGCTCGGCTGCCGAAGCGAGCGCTAAGAAGCCTCGGAAGCGATGGAGGGAGCTCTCGTGAGGCTCCTTGCCCTCAGTGCTCACAGTCACACCAGACACCACGGCCTCCGCTTTGGATGCCGCCGTCTTGAACCCTGACGCCCGGGCAGCTGCCGCTTTGGAAGCCGCGGCCTTGGCCGCTGATTGCACGGCGAGTTGTCGTTCCACGAACGACAAGTAGGCGGGCTTTGCTTTGGAAGGCGCGGTATCCTCGACGGAGGTGGCAGCTGATGCCTTCGCCTCTGCCGAGGCCGTGGCTACGAGCGCAAGCTCAGGATCATCAGCGCTCTCCGCCACACTTTGCCAGGCCGTCGGTGGCGCGTCCGTCGATTGCATCGCCTTCGCAGTCTCGTCTCCCACAGCTGCCGAGGCCGCCGAGGCCGCCCCCGCATCGCAAATCACCTCGGCCGCAGTGCCAGCTAGAGGGGCGTCCCGAACGCGCTCAATGGAGGCGAGAACGGCGTCGATGGATGCCTGCAGCTTGCGACGCACGACCGGATGCAGCAGCTCTCGCAGCTCTGGAAAGGCGCGGGACCAGCCTTGCCCCTCGTACCCAGCCCCCTTGGACGCTGCGAGCATGGCCTCGAGCGCCGCAACGGTCGCCTTCGAGTCATCAGCCTCGCCCCCAAGCACGAGGCGCAGCGTGGCGCAAGCTTGCCGCGCGGTAGTCGACGTGAGTCCAGAGCGCAGCATCAGACGCACGAGCGGGCAGATGATCGTGAGCGCACCTCGCCCGGCTCGGATGGTCAAGTGAGCCTGCGCCATGCCTACGTGCGTCGCGAGGATCTGCCGCACGACCCCCATCGCTTCTTCGGCCATCTCACGCTGCCAATCGCGCACCTGTGACGGAGGGTCGAGGCGCCGTGGTTAGCACATGCATGCAAGGCAGGGGAGGTCTCTATGAGGTCTCCCCCACGCTGCCAATCGCGCACCTTTTCCGGTCGTGAACTTCGGGAGGAGACCACCGCTGCGGTGGCCTTCGCCGCCTCGTCAGCTTCATCAGCCGCGGCCGCCCTCTCGCGCTTCCTGCGCTCGCGTGCGCTCAGCCCTTCGAGTTTCGCCGACTCGGAGACGGCCTCGGCGCCCACCGCCTCGAGCGACTTTGGTGGGGCGGTCTCACCCTGGCCGAGCATCGCGAGCAGCGGCGGCAAGCCGTCGGCGGCACAGATGGCTGACGCCACCGCCCCTGCCGACTGACCTGCGACTTCAGGGGCAGCCCCGTCCTCGACACGCGGGAGGGCGCTCTCGCCGCCGCCTACGGCCCACCGCCGCCCATCCTCTGCGAGCAAGTTGGCCAGAGTGCGCAGCGCGTAGGCCGATGCTTCCCTGCGAAACTCGAGCTCTTCATTTGGAGCGGAGCGGTCGCGGCACGGGTCAAGGAGGAGGATGAGGGCGGCCACGCCACCACACGCGCGGATGGCGTCGACGGCCTCCAGGCATTCATGAGAGAGGTCGTGCAGGGCGGCCGCAGCATCGACGGCCAACGAAGGCGTTGGTGGGTGCGCACTCGACGAAGCGCCATCGTTACCATCGTGGGCACCTCCGCCGACACTCGCGTCAGCCGTCGTTGCAAGGGGCTCCCAACGGCTGTGAATGTGAACGCACTCCTCGAGGGGCTCCCCGGTCGGTCGCTTGGCACCCGCAGAGGTGCCAGCGCGCCCTACGCCGAGAGCGCCGAGATGAGCGCCGAGAGCACCGCCACGTGTACCGTGCAGGTAGAGGTGTCGTGGCGCATGGTGCACGAGCAGCTGGACGAGCAGCGGCACCGCCCCTGCCGCGAGCAGCGGCGGACGATGCGGCGGGTGGCTCGCCAACTGACGCACGCACGCAGTGGCGACGCCGACGATGCGCAGGTCCTCGCTAGACTTGAAGAGAGCAATGAGTGGAGGAATGGCTCCTACGATCCGAACCATGTCGCGCTCTGGATGCGACGCGTGCGAGAGCCGTGCGAGCCCATCGACGAAATGCGCCACGACCAGCTGGGCGTCCTCCGGAGGCGGAGGCGGAGGCGGCGGCGGCGGCGAGGGCGAGGCCGATCGTGGTACACTTTGCTTCCGGGCCCGAACCCGAGTGCAGGCTGTCGCTGTGGCCGCCGTGGGCGCGGCCGCTGTGTCGGTCGCAATGCTACTGCCGGCAGCCATTGGCGCCGGCATAGAGGCAAACGGCGGGACCCTCGGTGCAGCGCTCGGTGCAGCGCTCGGTGCCGCACTCGGTGCCGCGCTCGGTGCAGCTGGAGCCGGCGCGGCCCGTGCGCTCTGCAGCGGCGTGCCGATGCGGGCGCTCTGCAGCGGCGTGCCGATGCGCGCGCTCTGCAGCGGCGTGCCGACGCGGGCACTGCCCAGCGGCGTGCCGACGCGGGCACTGCCCAGCGGCGTGCCGACGCGGGCACTGCCCAACGTCTGGATAGCCGGAGCCGAAGGAGGGGTAGGCGGTGCGGCGTGAGGGGTAGGGGGGTGGAGAGGCGGTGCGGCGTGAGGGGCAGGCGGTGCGGCGGACGCGGCGAGTTCCGATTTCGAGATAGGCGCGCTTGCCACTTCAGCCGGCGACGATGCCGCGGCTGCTGTACGATTGGGTGAGGTGGTGCGACCTGTGGGGCTTGCGCGACGTTCGCGTGACGATCGCGAGGACGGAAGCCCCTCCGCAGGCTCCGGCTGCGACCAGGTGTGGCAGTGACGGCGGAGCCTCGGAGGGAAGCATCGGTTCGTACGGTGCAGCTGGCGGCAGTGGAAGCGGCGGAAGCGCTCGGGTCGTCATCGCCTTGTGATCTGCGGCGTGAATGACTCCAGCCTTGCCAGCGCTGATTGCACAGCTCGAGACTTCGGCCGATTTGGGGGGGGCAGTGGCTGAGGAGACGACCGTGGCGCCGTTCGCAGAGGACGACGCGGCAGGCTTGGCAACCAGCGGTGGTCGGTGCATCTTCAGAGGCGAGCTCTTCCTCGACGTAGTCGCTGAGCCACCCCCGGGCGCCCGTCTCAGAAGGCAGCTGCGGCACCCGAGGAGCTGCCGCGACAGCGGCACCGGCCAGGGGGGGCGGAGCACTGGCGTTCCTAATTAGGGGCGGAGCAATGGCGGCCGCTGCAGCAGCGACGGCAGCAGCGCCGGCAGCTGCCGTGCTGGCCGCCCCGCCCGAAGCGCTGGTGGCAGGGCGGCTGGTAGCGGCAGGGCAGGCGGGAGCGTCGTCCTGAGCGTCCGGCTGCGCAGACGGGGGCGCTCGGCTATGCTCGCGACGGCGCGGCGTACTGGTAGAGGAATGCTGGCGAGGGGTGACGGAGCTCGATGTGACACGTGGGGTGACGGAACTGACGGAACTGGCGGCTCGCGGTGTCGATGTGACACGTGGTGTGACGGAACTGACGGAACTGGCGGCTCGCGGTGTCGATGTGACACGTGGTGTGACGGAACTGACGGAACTGGCGGCTCGCGGTGTCGCCGATGGCGTCGCGCTCGGCGTGATGCTCCGTGAGGGCGGCTGGGAAAACAGCATGAGCGCGGCGGCCTCACGCGCCTTGCGCCGGCGCTCAGCCTTTTGGAGTACCGCATCCTCCGACGTCTCCTGATGAGTCTCAGCGGCATGATGTGCATCTCGCGCGATCTGAACCAGGCGAGCGAGATGCGCTTCTTCGGCACTGACGAAAGGCACGGCGGCCGCCTCGGGAGCTGCAACCTCAGGCGCTGCCACCTCGGGCACAGCCGCCGCGGGGGCCTCCGCCGCCGGTACCTC
>JWZX01002855.1:0-21910 GCA_001275005.1 Chrysochromulina tobinii
TACATAAGGGATACATGTATCCTTCAGAATACATGCAGGATACATGCAAGATACATCAAAATACATCAGGATACGTATCCGATAGGAACCCCCCCCCAAAAAGGATAGGAAACCCCCCCGCACCCGGTGCGGAGCCGTCCGTTGAGAGCTTGAGACTGTGGTTTGGAGCGCGGGGGGGGTTGACTTGCCCCAGCCTGGCCAGGCAGTACTTGAGTTGACCGAGGGGTGCGGGGCCGTCCGATGAGACTTTGTGGTTGCGGGTGCAGGCGCGACGAAACTGCTGCCACTCTGCCCCTGGGAAACGGCGCCCGGACTTCCTTGTCTTCCTTCCCTCTGTGGTCGTCACGAGGGCATGCCGGAACGCAGCCTTGCGGCTTCGCGGATGGTCCGCGCGCTTCGCCATGAAGCCTCTGAAGCCACCAAAGCCTCTGAAGCCAGCAGGCCCGCTGTGGTAGCCTCTCGAAGCCGTCCAGCTCGTGCAGCGCAAGCGTTATTGCAACAGTCCCTGAATGAGCCCAGCAGCTTGGCAACGCCAGCATCCTCCTCAGCAAGTCCTGCGTCGGCGTCGACGACGCCAGCCAGTTCTTCAGATCCATTACGAACCACTGCTGCCGAGCGGCAAGCACTGCGCGGACGGTTGTTGGGCGGCGAAGAGCTATCACCTGTGCTCGAAAGTAGCAGACGAGGCGGCGCCTCTTCAAGTACGACAAGCGTCGCCACTGCCCATGGTACTTCAAGACGGCCAGTACCCACTGCTGCCTCACGGCGACTAGCAGAGGCGGCGGCAGCCTCCGAGACGACGCAGGATCCGGACGAGCCACCAGCCGCATGCACGCAAACGACATCAGGATCAGCCGTACCCGCTGCCTCTGCCGCTCCGCCCGTGGCGAGCACATCCCGCTTTGATGCCGCTGCACGGTCGGCGAGAGAAGCAGAGGCTGCTGCGCGCTCGGCGAGAGAGGCACCAAGGCTTCAAGCGAGCGCGAGCGCGAGTGCCTCGGGCGTGACAACGGCTGCGCCTGCGCCAAGCCCGTCGATGGCCAGCACGGATGCGGACGAGGAGCCTGCAGAGCAGGCGCATGCTGAGCGGCTTCGCATCCTCATGACGATCCGACGGCAGGCTTACCTCATCGAGGTGATCGAGGAGCTCAACATGCAGATGCGCATGGCGGTGGCGGCGCGCGAGGCCACCGAGGAGGAGGAGCTCATGACAGCGCTCGCTCGCTCGTTGGAAGAGACGCATGGTGGTGGATACGTCTCGGCGCCCGCCCCTGCAGCGATCAGCGGCGCCAAGCTCGCCTCTCTCGACGCGACACTCCCCTCGCGCCCTTTCCACGAAGCGCGAGGCTTTCTCCTCGGCGGCGAAAGCGCTCTTGGTGGCTTCGAGTGCGCCGTGTGCATCGCCGAGTTTGAGGACAAGGACGAGTGCCGAGTGCTGGGGTGCATGCACTGCTTCCACTCCTGCTGCATCGATAAGTGGCTAGGCCGGTCAGAGGCGTGCCCCACGTGCAAGCACCCTGTACTGCTCAGCTCATGAACGGCTTCTCTCGCCCACGCCAGCAGCGTTTTCGGGTTTGATTGTTTTAAACTGCTCGTGACTGGCTGCCGCCTGGTGGCAGGTGGGCGAGCTGCGTACCCGCGGCTACACGTATCGCCGCGCGGGCGCGTGGCGGGAGGGGTGTATAATAAAAGATCCCCGAACCTGAGGTTGCCAACCTGAGGTACCCCAGATATACTTGTGTGCCACAATGTGAAGATTAGTGATTACGTGTCCGTAACCGTAATCCGTATCCCGCGCCGACCCCCTCCCGAGACCCGCGGCCTCAATTGTACTTTCTTGTCGCCAGTCGGACACGACCATGCACACCGCTCTACAGACTACACGGAGGAATCCTGAGAGGACCTCCCTGACTCGTGTGTGGTAGCTCGCCACGCCCCTGCGAGACACACGCGCCACGCCCCATGCTGCCATGCATCGGCGCTGAGCGCCCGCTCGGAGCGCCCGCTTAGAGTTCTGTGGCGTCGCCACGGAGCCCCAAGGAGCCGCCACGGAGCCTCTGAAGCCACGGAGCCACTGAAGCCAAGGAGCCGCCACGGAGCCCCTTGATGGGGCCGTTCATCAGCCGAGGAGTCCCTTGATGGGGCCGTTCATCAGCCGAGGAGCCCCTTGATGGGGCCGTTCATCAGCCGAGGAGCCCCTTGATGAGGCCCTTGGGCTCGTCGACATGCATGTAGTCGCGGAAGATGAACTGGTTCGCGGCGCGGCCGAGCTGCTCGCGCTCCTTGCGGGCACGGCGCGCGACCTCCATCGTCTGCTGTACCACCGAGCCCACCTGCGCGGTGCACAGGCTTGCAAGCACGCCTAGCTCAGCGAGCTGTGCGTGGATTGGGGGCACCTCGGGCAGCAGCGACAGCACGGACGCGTTGGCGTTCTGGGCTTCGAGCGCGCCAGCCGGGGTGGGCACGGGCGCGGAGGCCGGCGCCGCCGCCGCATCCCATTGCCGCAGTGCCGCCTCGAGGTCGTGGACACGCGCTGCCAGCTGAGATTCTGTTGCGCTCAGGCGAACTGCCGCCTCGTTCGGCGGTGGCGCGTGCGTGACGCCGAGGCGCTGCAGCTCCATCCGGCACGCATGCAGAGCTAGGTCCATATTTGGGAGCCGCCGTGCGTGCTCATCGGCCGTGAACTCGTCGCACACCTCGAGCAGCGCATGCAGCACTTCGGAGGGCACACTTGCCAGCATTGATGGCGGCGACGGCGGCGCGGCTGGGACGGTGCGTCTCACAGAGGGAGGCGGAGCGACAGCTTGATGCTCCGCTGGGTCCGCAGCCGCCGGCGTTGATGCCATGGCAGCCACGGCGGGAGCCACAGGAGCCGCGGCGACGGCTGCAGCAATGCGGACTGTGTCGGCGAGGGCAGAGCGATCCCTCGAGGCCGCCGGGGCGGGAGTGGAAATATCGGCTGCGGAGGCGGCGGCAGACGATGGTGCGCCAGCCTGGCCCGCTCCAGCCGCACCAGCCGTTGTGTCAACCTTCCTACGCTTCTTGACCCACGACGGCGCAGCTTGCGCTGACGCAGGGGCCTCCTTGCGCACGCCCGTCGCGGGTGCCGCAGCGGCTACGTCCGAGTCGGTGGTCTCCTCTGCTGCCGATCGCCGGGAGCTCCGCGCGCTCCGTGGGTTCTCCGCGACCGCAAAGGCGACGGAACGACGCCGACGGTTCGCCTCCATCTTGATTTGAGCGGCGGAAATGCCTTCACGTTCACACCCGGGGCGGAACACGGGAAGCGGAAATCCCGATCTGTGGAGCTGTCGGGTCCTTTCCGCGTGGGCGGTGTCGATCGAGCTGCGCTGCGAGAACGCATGCATCATACTTGTCATATCATCACCCTTCCACCTCACTGTTTCGCACTTCACTCACGATCAATACGCAATAGAAGCTGCCTGTCCTGCCAACTCGCAGCTGCGCTCTTGCACGTACGCCAATTGACCCGCGCGCTCACTCACGAGTAGCATGACCTCGCCCTCGCCGTATACCTCGGGCGACGTGTTAGGCGACATGAGCAGCGGTGATGTGAGCAGCGGCGATTTCGGCAGCTCACCATCACCGCTGCCACCACCTCCTCCACCATGTTCGCCGCCTCCTCCATCACCACCGCCGCCACTGCCTCCACTACCATCGCCGCCCCCACCGTCGTCGCCCTGTCCATCGAGAGCGCCTCCGTCTCCGCCACCACCAGCACCGCCGTCTCCGTCACCGCCACCACAGTCGCCACCACCGCCGCCACCACCACCGTCGCCACCACCACTGTTACCGCCACGTCCGTCGCCACCACCGCCGTCGCCACCACCGCCGTCACCGCCGCGTCCGTCACCACCACCGCCGTCGCCACCACCGCCGTCGCCACCACCACCGTCGCCACCACCGCTGTTACCGCCACGTCCGTCGCCACCACCGCCGTCGCCACCACCGCCGTCGCCACCACCACCGTTACCGCCGCGTCCATCGCCACCACCGCCGTCGCCACCACCGCCATTGTCATCACCGCCACGTCCATCGCCGCCACCACCGTCGCCGCCACCTCCATCACTGCCCCGAGGCGCAGTTTACGTACGAGTGCAGGCAACTACGGTGACATTGGCCTTTAGCATCGCGGGCACTCTCGAAGACTTTTCTAACGCTGAACGCGAGGCGCTGGCTGGTGAGCTGACAGAATATCTGAGTTGCTCTGAACCGCATTGCCACCTTCACCTTACATTCACGGCAGCGAGTGTTCAGGTGGTGGCAACGCTGGTCATCCCCAACTCGCAGGCGCTGGCGGGCGCGCAGGCAGCGTACGACGTCATCGCGTTGCGAGTGCAGCGCCTCACTGCCTTGCAACCAGAAGAAGCCACGAGCGTCCTTGGGGTCAATGTGTCGTCAGCCATAGCCGTGGCCATCGTGCAAAATAGCACCGCCACGGTCACCGTCGTACTACCGCCGCCGCCACCCCCCTCTGCCCCAAACGAGCTCCCAGCCAACGCTGTGCTCTTCATCTTGCTCGCGCTGGTCTTGGCGGCGCTCGCGGCCGCTTGTTGGTGCGGCCGACGCCGACTCGTCATCTGCCTACAGAGCAAACGTGGCAAGGTGCAGCTGAGGCGCCTAGTCCATCGCACCGAGACGATTCGTAAGATTCGAGCTCGGCCCGTGACCATCGCGTGCTCTTCGGCCCTAACCGCCTCGGTCTCCTCCTTCTTCGCCGAAGATCCCGACAAGGCGCACGACAAAAAGGTGCTCGGTATGCCGATCGACCCGAGCGTTACCGACGCCAAGTTCTCGCTGCGTCGACTGCGGGATGCCATCGAGGCCACCGCCGCCATGTACACCTCGAAAAGGAGGGGGTCGGCGCTGCAGCTCGTGCTCCCGGCGATGGCTGAGTGGTGCCTCCACGAGGCCTTTTGCGGCGGCGATGCGAGCAGTGAGCTGATCTACCGCGCCGCGTCGCAGCTGGTCGCCCTCGAGGAGCTCCTTGCCGCGGAGCGCTCAGCCGTTGGCGCGGTCGTCTCCATCTATCTGCGCGACGAGGCGACGGCGATTTGCAATCGAGGCCTCGGGGACATCTACGCCTTCGAGCTGTCGGTACGCGACGCGAGCGACGCCAAGGAGTCGGCGAACAAGGCGCTTGTCAGGGGGAGATTGTGGCGAGACAGAATGCAGTCACAGCTCGGACGGCTCCATAAGGGGCTCAATAAGGCTCACCACGTGGACAACCTCACGGCGACTCGAGGTGACACGAGAGGTTTTGACGAGGAAGACGTGCACGAAGACGAGGCGAAGCGCGGGGCGGTGACTAGAGGCGCGTCGCGGCGCACCCTTGCCTCTGAGGCGGCAGCAAAGGCAGAGCTCGAGAAGGCACAGGCGGCGATCACAGAGGCCGAGGCGGCGATCGCGCATGCCGACGCGAAGCTTGCGTGGCTGGCAACCAACGCACAGCCCGTGACAATGCAATTGGCGTCGGCTGCTCGGCGCGAGGCAGAGAGCGGACCCCTTCGCCAGGCGGCGGAGTTGCTCGCCTCGGCCTACGGCACCTTGGCGAGCAGCTCGGGAAGAGTGCGCTGCGGCGACCTTCTGCCTACAGAGTACAGCCCGGCTGTCAAG
Organism: Chrysochromulina tobinii; assembly: GCA_001275005.1. Classification (NCBI taxonomy): domain Eukaryota; phylum Haptophyta; order Prymnesiales; family Chrysochromulinaceae; genus Chrysochromulina; species Chrysochromulina tobinii. Next base: position 5,635 of record JWZX01002855.1, read on the forward strand.
CTCCCCGCGCCACAGGAGACGACAGCGCGCCACGCCGTGTATGTGGTCCAGTGGACGCTGGCCAAGCGCCGCTGCAAGGAGTCCGCGGCGCTGATCGAGGAGTTCAAAAAGGTCAGCCTCGAGACGCTGCTCGCACCGGCCCAAGAGAAGGCCACCATCGAGGCGCTCGCGCAGGAGTGCGAAGGCGCACAGCTCGTCTCGAGCCTCCGCGCTGTACCTTTCGAGGGCAAGCGAGCTCATGTGGCCGCCGAGCGCGCCTGCAGAAGGGCTCTCACAGCGCTGGTTGCGATGCTCGGAGAGTTCCGAGTCTTGCTCAAACGGAAAGTGGCACTGGCGGAGGAGTATGAGAGGAAGGACAAGGCGGCCAGGTTGCTCGGAGCGAAGCTCGACGAGGTTGCGAATCAGGTGAGCAAGCTCGAGGGCGAGCTAAGCGAGCTGATCGACCTCCGCCTTACCGAGGGCCATGCTGCGGGCAGCAGGGAGGGGGCCAAGGCGGCCGCCGCCGTCGAGAAGGCGAGCGCCTCCCTCGAGAAGAAGAGCACAGAGCTCGCTAAGCTCGAGCTGCGCCTGAGAGGAGAAAGGGCAGAGCTCGAGCAGGCCGCGGCTGACATTGAGGCCTTCGCAGCTGCCCTTGCGGCCGACGGCGAAGGTTCGGTCTTCGAGCTCATCGCGTACCCGATGGCGGAGAGCGCGCGCGCCTATGCGACAGTCTGCGCGAGCTGTGTGGACGAGGCTCTGGACGCCAACCTCGACGACCAGCCTCAGGCCACGGCTCATCATCTGGGTCACTTGGTGGCGGGCTCGGCTGCTTCGGCTGCAGCAGCGCTGTGGAAGCTCAAGCTTCGAGAGTCGGAGGAGCGTGCTTTGACGCCTGCAGAGTCGCCCTTGGCGCGGGTGGCCTCGAGGCTCGGGGCGACAACCCTCGGGGGTGCTTTGGCCCGAAGTGACTCCTTCAACAGATTAGCCGTCAAGTTGGCACCCCATCCTTCGCCGTCACGAAAGTGGAATGCGGCGCATGCGGCGCTAGTCGACGAGCGCGATGCGGCCCTTGCCCAATCGCACGCTGACGCTGCCGCCGCTCGTATCTACAAGTCACAAGCTCTGAGCATGGCGCAAGAGCTGCAGGCGGTCGTCGCAGCCCTCTCGCCGACACGGCCCAGTGCTACAATGCCTCTCGAGTCTCCGTGGTCGCTGAGTAGGGGGTGTTCGTCGTCCTCGGATGATCTGAGTCCATGGTCTGCAGCGCGATCGCCTACACAAGTGTCTGCAGCGGCAGCCATGGAGATGACACGGTCGCGAATCGGCTTTTGCCTGCAGCGCATCTGCAGCAGTGAGAGTATGTCAGAGCCCGCAGCGCGTACGGGGACCTTGTCGGGGGCGGCAACACCAGTCTGGCTCCAACACGCCGCTGATGCCCTGGCGCCGGCGACTGCGGTCGCCACACCTGCACCATTGCCGCTACCGCCGCCCGTTGCGAAGGCGGCAGCCAGCCCTGGTGCCAAAGGGCCTATTGATGCCCCTACTTCGCCCTCTTCTCCCGACATTGGGAGGGCCATTGGGAAGGCGATGTCGTTTGTGTTTGTCGAGTCGCCGCTAGCGCTCTTCAAATCGAGTGGCCACGTCATCGATGGGATGGCCCATCCCGAAGCCGCCAAGAGCGACGATCTCATCGAGCGACGCGCAGCGCTCATCAAAGCCAAGGAGGCTGGCTGGCCGTGCGCTGAGGCGCGGGCGGCGGGCTACTCGTGCGCCGACGCAAAGGCGGCTGGCTACACTCTGGTCGATGCCATGGCGGCCGGCTGGTCTACCCAAGAGCTGCTGAATGCGGGCTACATCAACCAGGCTCTCGCATCGCGACTCGATGCGATCGCCGCGCACTCGCCTGGTGACGAGGCGCGTCCCGAAGTTGGTGGTGGTGGCGTTGGCACCGCCCACTCTGATGGCAACGACGTCAACAACTCTCTAGCTTCTGCCCTCGCTCCGCTCGAGACCCTCCAGATGTTCAACCAAAACCAGATGACCATCGAGTTGGTGCGGCGTGAAGCACGTGACGGTGAGCTCCGCCTGAGCTCCGAGTTCCAACAACTCAAGACGCTTCTCGAAGATGAGCGGCAGCAGAGGAAGGCGACTGAAGCTCAGATGAGGGAGCTTCGCAAGCTCTGCGACCAGTCAGTCTCCTCGTCGCCTGCACGGCACGAGGAGCTCGAGGCTCAGATTGAGGAGATGCGCGAGGTGCTGAGCGACACCATTGTCTCGCTCTGCGACCCGTCGGCGTCCTCGGCAATCATCTCCAAGGCACGGCAGAATCATCTTGCATCTTCGGCGTCCTTGGCAGGGCGGATGACTCCGGCAATCAGTGACAATCAATGGCAATCAGTGGGAATCAGTAGCAATCGATTGCCATCAGTGGCAGGGCGGATGACTCCGCTCCAATACGGCGGCGCTCGACGACTCCGCGCAGGCGATGGGACGGCGCGAGGCAACATGGTAGTGCCGCGGATCTCGAACTACGCGCCACCTGTGCAGCCGCCGCCGCCGCCGCCGCCGCGCCCGTCGCTGTCGCGCCCGTTTAGTGAATCGCCACCGCCAACGCCACCGCGCCCGTCGCTGCAACGCTCGCTGAGTCAATCGCCGCCGCTACCACCACCGCGCCCGTCGCTGTCGCGCTCGCCGATCAGTGAGTCGCCTCCGCCAACGCCACCGAGACCGTCGCTACATCGCTCGCGCTCCGCACAGCTCCAGGAGCACCCAATGTACTCTCGAGATTGCAATCTGGTGACTCTCGAGGACCTTGAGGAAGAAACGGATCTCGATCTTGGCGAGATCGAGAGGAGCGTCGAGCGCTTCGGCAGCATCGCTCCCGCGTCGGCCATGCTGATGATGAGGGGAGCTTCGCCCGCTTCCGAGGCAGGCCATCTTGATGATGATGATGGGGTTGTGGCCAAGCCCCGAGGCCGACATGTGCCCGAGGCAAAGGTTGCCGTCCACAGCCAGCCGCCAGGGGGACAGTTTGTCAGGGCGATCTGGTGGCTCTTCGAAGAGGCCACACGGACGATCGTGCAGCCAGACGTTTCGTCAACACCATCTTCGGGCAAGCGGCTGGCGGCGCCCGCCGAGGGAACGACATTCAAGCAGCAGCCCTCAGCTCTGGCGACTACCTTGGAGGAGAGCCTCTCGCCTGATCCCGAGCTGCGGCCTGCCGCCGTCCCCTCGAGCCTTCAACGCGCCCGCGCTGCTGCCCATCAAGCCCGCCTTCGGGAGACCTTCGACGGCGGCGGCGGCGGCGGAAGCGGCGGAAGCGGCGGAAGCGGTGGAACGTGCGATCCGTCGGCAACGACGACAATAGGCTCACCCAGCCCTGCGAGGCACGTGCGCTTGAGCACCATCGACACGCCGCCGCCGCCGAACGAGCCGCCAGCGTGGCGGAGCACCTTACGCGAGGATCTTACGACGCGCGAGCGTCATCCCGAGCGTGCAGACTCTCGTGCCGGTGAGAGGGCGGCGCGCGAGAATACAACTTCCTGGGAGCGACCTACGATTGATCTGTATGTATAACTTATGCGACCTACAATCCGCCCCACAATCTCCACGTGAACTACGTAGTAACACTACTCCCACACGACACGCGACAGTCGACACGGCGGTTCGGTTCTCCTTGCACTCCTTGGTCGCTTCTTCTCGTATTCAGCGCTTCTTGAGCAGTTCGTTCACATGAAGTGTCAGATTGCCAATCTGATGCCTCAGGGTCTCCATGTCGAAGTCGCTCGCCTGTTCGTCGATCGACTCACCCACCACGTCCGACCGGCAGAAAGAGAAACACGGTGCAGCCGAGGATTATAATCCAGGCGAAGAGAATATAAACCGAGAAAGGGCCAAGGGGGCCTCCTTCTTCCGCCGCGGCAAGGGGGTCGTTCTTGTCCTCCTGATCGGTGGTGTCGTCGTCGTTCGCATCGTCGTCGTGACCTTTCATCGACGCCTTGCCCTTCTTCGTCTTCTGGTGGACCATGAGGAAGCGCTCGCCGTCTTTGCCTTCGGTGAAGTACGAGCGGCATCTTGCGCCGTCTGCGCCTTGCGCCTGGTACTCTGACTCCATCGAGAGGAGGATGCGAAGCTTCTCGAGTCGCCAGCGTAACTTGTTGGAGTCCTCAATGCGCTCGTAGGTCTTCGACATCATCGCGACGAGCGTGTTGATGGCGAGCAAATTGATGCCGACGAGGTAGCACAAGAGAATTCCCTCAAAGAGGAAATGATGCCCCCCAACGGCCGGAGATTCTCGAATTCTCTTCACCACTTTCTCGACGTCGTCGGAGACATCAGCTTCGAACATCGTCATCACCCAGTAGCGAACCGTGTGCAAGACCGTATGCTGCGTGCGCTGGTCGCTGTTGGCGATCATCAAGAGAGCATGTGTCCAGGCGGCGAGTAAGGCAATGTACACCGAGAGGAAGCGTGCCACGTCGCGATAGAGCATCTCCGAGAGCATGACGATGAGCGTACCGCACGACTGGAAGCCGAGCAAGAAGAAGAAGACATAGAACCACGCGCAGAAGGCTGCGACAGCGCCGAGGAGCCGCGAGGTGGCTAACACCTCGATCGGCGAGTCACTCTGGCCCTGGGTGTTTGCCACGAGCTCGACGAGGAGGGAGAGCAGGAAGGATGTGCAGCCGAAGAACGACGCGTAGTTCTCAACCGTCCGGGCCCCATTCCGGCCACGAAAGTAGATCGAGACGCCGTGCACTAAAATCTCCCTCAGCTCTACCACGAGTTTCTGCAAGGCAACGATGAACAGGCCTATGGTGAAGAAGGTGACACATGGCGAGGTGGGCCACGCCCGGCTGGTGACCAGCAGCCGGATGCCAACATGCAGGTCAGGCGAGTCGTTCAAGGTCGACCACGAGAAGATGGCGAGCAGCACGCTGTATTTGATCATCCGCTTCCAAAAGTCGCGCTGGCCGTACGTGAGCCACTTCCTCTGCAGCAGCTCCCACGCAATCTGGCCGTCCTCAAGCAGCTGCCAGCGGTCGAACTTGTCGATGGTGCACAAGAGGCCGTCGTCGCGCTTGGTGCGGTCGAATTTCGGATCGATGAGCTTGAGGGGAACCAGGCAGCACTCGATCTCTCCATATTTCCAGAGGAGCTTGCAGCCCGCATAAGGATGCTCGCTATAGTTGGGCCAGCCGATGATGCGCTCAAGCATCTTCTTCTCGGCGAGGCGCGCCGCGAGCTCAAGCGGAGTGTGATGCTGCACATTCTCCATCGTCTCCATCTTCAGGATCTCTGCCTCGGCGCCGTCCGTGTGTTCGTGGACCAACTCATGGACGTGGTTCCACATCTCGACGAGCCCGTGTACGACGCACAGGTGGAACAGGTTGTTCTTGTTGGCCGTCTCGCGCGTGAGCAGCCTCTGCGGCGAGACTGCGGCGAGCAGGAGCTCGAGGAGCTCCTTCCGCTTCATCTTGTCCTCAACCGGTACACTGCAGATGATGGCCTTCTCCCTCAGCTCCTCCTCCTTGATCGCTCTGTACCCTGCCGCGCCCCTTCTGCAGAGCTGCTGCGCCGCGTCCAGCAGCATTTTCACGAGCTCGATCTGGTCGTTGGCGACGGCAAACTCAAGTGGCGTCTCGCCAAAGTACACTGACGGCGCGTCCGAGGTGCGCTTCGTTGCACGCTTGGGCTCGCCGTTCGCAAAGAAGCTGCCGGAGGCGGGCGAGAGCAGCAACTCGGCGAGGGTGTTCTGCTCTTTGGCCTTATCGAGCAGATATCTCACCGCTGCGAGAGCATCTGCTCTGGCCTCGTCCTCCACAGAGGCGACCCAGAGAATGGCGATATGGAGCGAGTTCTCGCCATGGTACGGCGACTTCTCTTTTGCGGGGTCGGCGTCCAGCCTGTACGTGGTGGCCAAGGAGACCTCATGTTTGACGTGATAATCGATCAAGGCTCTCGCCATTTTGTCCCGCTGGTAGAGAAATGCCATATGTAGCGGCCGTTCTCCAACCGGTCCAGCTTTGTCGAGCGCTTCCGGGGTCGTGTCCACGATATTCTTGACTTCCTCGACATTATCTCGCTTCACCTGGTACCAGATGGGACCGAAGTTTCGGTCGCTGTTGCGCAATCGACCTTCGGGATCATCGTGCACGATGCATTGGTCGTGAATGCTCTGGAAGTGACAAAATGCACTGGTCGGAGCTAGGGCCGCGGTGAGCTTTTCAAAACTCTTTTGTCTACGTGTCGATACTCCTGGCGGTGAGCCTGACGGTACTCGCGGCGGCGGCGTCGGCGATCGTGCAGCACGTGGTGACATAGGTCCCTACGTTTCGCTGGGCTGTTCTTGTGAGAAGTGCAGCTCCTGTTTCGTCACCCAAGTTCCGATTTTACGTCGATCGGTCACGGACAAATAGATGCCCGCTTTTGGCAACGCAAATTCTCACACCAATCTAGTTCTGAGCATCGCGAACGTTCGCTGCGCACCACATTTACGTGAGGTCGTCGTCTTCCTCGCCCACCTCGACGAGGACGGACGCACCCACCGTCCACGGGCCGATCGGAGTCGCATGCGCGTGCTGCGACTGCACTCGGTCCAGGTGAAGCGAGCTGACCAGGACGACTGCACTTGTGGGCGAGAGGGGGCTCGCCGCAGGTTGCGCAAGGCTACTGCTGCTGCCCGACACCCGGAGAGCCCAGACAGAGCGCGCAGGCTCCCAATAGATACTCGCGAGCATCCCGGTGGCGAGGCCGGCGGAGCGGTGCCGGATCCACGCGGGCCGACCGTTGCGCAGCTCGTTGGCCACGAGATACATGCCGCAGAGCAGATTGAGCGATGTGGGCAGACCAATCAGCCGCAGCGCGGTCGGGACGCATGGGACGCAGGCAGGGGGCTTCGCGACGTTCACAGCAGCCACGATGGTGCTCACGACGAGCCGGGAGGCGCGAACGGAGCGCCGTTCTTCTGCCGCGCCGCGCAGCACCTGAAGCATGAACAGCGGCGTGTCGTCGTCGGCCACATTGGTCGCTTCCGGAAGAAAATCGGCGGGTGCGTCCGTCAGGCTCTCGTCGGCGCTCGCGTCGGCGCTCGCGAGGGCGCTCGTCACGGCGCGCGCCCCCTTGGAGGGCGAGGCTGCAGAGCCCGCCGAGCCGGCGAGGCCACGCAGCCCGTGGGCGAGCCGCTCTGAGAGCTCCGCGGACGGCTGGCTGATGAGTGCCGCGCGCGCCACGAGCTCGAGGTGATGACGATTTAGGAATCGGCCGGCGGAGTGGCGAACGATGTTGCCGGGGGTAGCACGCTGGTGCGCCACGCGCCGTGTCGGGCACGCCGCCTTGAGCGCCTGCTCCATGATCCCGATCGCCTCCGCCTCGAGGCCGCGGCGCCATGATGGGCGCCTCAAATCGGTGCCCACGCGCCGCCTGGGCGAGCCTGCGGTCGCGCCCTCGTCGTCGGCGAGGCAGTCCAAATCGCCGAGGACCGAGGGAGGGACGGGCCGGAGGCTCGTGCCACAGCGCACCATGTACGAGTGTACGCGCAGGAAGGAGAGGATGCAGGCGCCCACGAGCGCGGGCTTGTAATGCATCATGGTCATGGGCGCGTAGAAGGCGCCTTGATGGCATCCGAGGGTCGCATCCTCTTCAACGTCGCACCAAGGCGGGAAGAGAGGCAGCAGCGGCGCATGGAAGGCGAGGTCGGCCAACGGCTCATGCGGATAGATCGCGAGCACTCTGCGGAGGCAGGCGCAAGACGAGACATCGATCACGCCGTTGGCCGTCGTCGCGCCTAGCGGGTCGAGGAACTGCGCCGTCCAAACGAGGTTGCCCGGCACAGGATCGTACAGGCAAAGGTTGAGGCGAAAGCGGGCCTTCTGCGCGGCCTCGAGCTTTTCGAGCTCCTGCGCAAGCATGAGCGCCGCAATGCCGCCACGGCTCAAGCCGAGCACGTTGATGACGAGCGGCGCATTCGGCCACGCCTTCAGCAAAGTGCGCACGCGGGTGGCAACCGTCGTGCATTGACTTCGGAGCCCCACCGCCCAGATTACGCCGGCCAGTCCGGCGACGACGCCGCAACCGTCAAATCCCATCTTGAGGGCTGTCGGTGCGGCTGGGAGAGTCGTGCTCGGAAGGGTCACGTCGACGCTATTCGTGAGCTCGAAAAAGACTCCGATTTGCGTCGTGATCGGCTTCAATGTGTTGGCGGTACCTTCAAAATAGACGCTGAGCACAACGAGCGTGGCGTGGAACGGCGGTGGTAGTGGTTTGGATCTCGGTTCCGCCGATCTGCTCAAATTCGGCGCTGAGGAGGGCGCCGCCGCGCTCAGGTCGACATCGTCGGCTCCAATGACATTGATGTGTCCATTCAATGTCGTCGGCTCCGCTGACATCGGCTCCGAATTCGGCGCTGAGGAGGGCGCCGCCTCGCTCAGGTCGACATCGTCGGCTCCGCTGACATTGAAGTGCCCATTCAAGGTCATCGGCTCCCGCGCAGACATCGCGTTGAATTCAAAGTTAAGCACTTAACGCGGTTATGAGAGGGAAGAGGGAGGCGAGAAACGATGAACCCACAATCAAGTTCGGTAACGGTAAGCCCAAACGCCGCGGGCGTTTCAGGGTGTGACGAACCGGACCTCTCGAAATCGCACAATCCTTCGCCTTTCGATGGAGCCCATTCAGCGTCACTCGCCTCAGTCAATCAATCGCGCACACACACAATGCCAACTCGTGCCGCCACCGCACCTGCAGCTACCGTCGACCCACGCTTCGGCTTCGCGTACGTCGGCAACCCGGCCGACGCCGCAGGGCGCCGCAAAGCGCTCGTCGAGAACGACGTGCTGACCATCGGGCCAGACCACGTCTTCGTCAAGCTCCTGCCGGACGCACTCGACCACGATACCTGGAAGCCCGAGATCGGCGTCCCTGTCTACGCGCTGCACCTCATCTTCCTCGGCGGAAGCATCATGGACAACTCGTGCTTCACTCAGGGAATACACTTCTCCATTACCCCCGAGCGTCTGACCAAGTTCGTCAAGGACCTCGACTCAAGCGGCGAGGCGTGGGAGCCCTTCACGGGCGACGACATCGAGGCCATCCCGAAAGCCGCGGCGTCGATCACGGCGGTCCTCCGCAAGCTTCCGGACGATCAACGGGTCATCGCGGCGGCCGACCTCTTCTACGACTCGGCGGACGCGAAGAACGCCGAGACGGGCACGTGGTACGACAAGATCACGCCGCAGCTGCTCACCTCGGGCGGCGGCGGCATGGACATGATCGCGCAATTCGGCTCCATCATCCCGAATTGGTATACCAAGGACACACGCGCCAGCGAGGAGTTCAAGAGCGCGCTCGCGCAGATCCTCGGCTCGGTCGGACGCGATATCGGCAAGCTGCCGCCCATCGCGCAGGCCGCGGCCGTGGCGCAATGGTTCCACAGATCGTCCCCCCCGCACGATCTGGTCCTCTACATCCTCGACCCGTCCCTGGAGATCGAGCGGCGCGCCGGCACCGACGATCAGACGCGCTACGCGCCCATCTTCATCGTCCACTGGCGCACGGCCTGCCCGTTCCTCCACAGGCTGTGGCCGCACCCCGTGCTCGACATCCTCGTCGACACGGCGGGCCTCATGCTTAGCCTCGACATCGCCAGTGGCGCCGTCACGCCGCAAGGCATGCGCGCCCTGGCTATCGCAATGAAGGACCTCGAGGCCTTCGCCACCGGCCCCACCAACGAGGAGCGCACCGCGCAAGTCATCCACGCGCACAAGACCGCTGGGGACGACAAGGAGGAGACCGCGGACACAAAGGCGATGCTGCAAGCCGACACCGGCTACCAGGCGTTCCGCTCGGAGATCGCGGCGCACCGCATCGACGACCACATGGCCATCGCGATGACCGCGATGGCAGCCCCGCACGCTGCGGGCATCCTCTTCCTCAACGGACTTCTGAAGTCCGACACGTTCTATAAGGAGCGCGGGGGCGCGCGCACGGACGCCACCATCAACGCCATCTTCAACAAGGCGGTGGCAAAGAACGCCAAGGGCGAGGTGTGCGACGAGTGGACCAACCTCATCTCCGATGGCATTAGCAAGAAGCTCATCGGCGGCAGGTTCACCGAGATCCACTTCTGGAACGCCCTCAAGGCCGTCGTGGCCAAGCGAGAGGGCAAGACGGCGATGGAGAAGGTCGACAAGCGCCTGGCCAAGGCTTCCGCCGCGGAGGTGTTCGCGGACCCGGAGGCCATGCGCTACCTCGAAAAGCCAGCGCGCGCCGTGATGGCGTGCCTAGGCTTTACGTCCACGGACGAGCATTCGTTCGCCTCCTTCTGGCACACGATTATGCGTCTGTCCGCGGCCATTGAGAACATGCCTGTCTCCTGCGCGCCGCGCAAAGGGCTGCGCAAGGCGCTGCTCGAGACCGTCCCGAAGCTCCTGCTCTGCCCGCAGTCCAGGTGGGAATGCATGCTGGCCACGCCGGCCACCGCCGTCAAGCGCATCGGCAACTTCGTCATCGCCGGACATGCGCTCAACGCCGCCAACACGCTGGACACGCACGTCTCCCGCATCATGCAGGAGCTCGAAGACGGATTGCACGGCTATGCCCGCGACGCAGCCAACAACGTGTCCGACGGCGGCGACTCCACGCACAAGCCTGACCCAAAGTCGGGGCGAGGCTCGGAGCAAAAATCGGAGGTTGCGTGGGGATCGCATGCGACCAAATACGGCATCTATACGACTGCCGACGGGAAGCGCGTCGCGTGGGGCACGAACGTCATCACCGAGTTCGACACGGCGCCCGACCTCAAGGCCCACTGCCCTGCCCGGTTCGCCCCTGCCAGCACCCAACACGCCTGGTGCTACAACCCCGGGCGCTGCTGGGCGCAGGGCGGCGACAAGGCGCACGAGCGGCTCCCCGACTTCCCTAAGGAAGCCTGCAAGGCCGCATCCATCGGCAGCCTCGCGACCCCCATCGATTGGGACGACTTCACGGTCACCATCAAGGCGCCCAGCGGCGGACGTAACGCCCACGGCAAACGCGAGCGCGAAGACGATGGACAGCCCCAAGCCGGCAAAGGCGCCGGCAAAGGCAAAGGCGGCGGCAAAGGCAAGGGAAAGGGTGGTGGACGCAACGGCGGCAAGGGCCGCGGCCGGGGTTTTCCGCGGCAGCCGCACTAGAGCGGCGTAAGCCCAGCCCCAGCCCCCTCGAGGCGCCCAGTGAGGCGCCCACCGCGCCGAACGCCGACGACGGCCTCGCGACGCCTGGACAACCCGAGCCCGGCAGCCTCACGCAGGCGGGCCTTGAGCCCGGCGGAGGCACGGACAGCGATCACGACATGCACGCGCATTTTGCCGAAGGGACTTGCGCCCCCCAGCCGAGCAAGCGGCGGATGCGCGACGCCGAGGCGAGCACGGCGCCGGCTCACGCCGCGCAGAACGCCCCTCGGGCCGAGACCCCCCTGCAGGCGCCCAACCCAGGCCCGGCGGCGGAAGCGGCAACCGACGGTGACGAGGCGCGTAAGCGGGCGCGGCGCATCGAAAGATTCGCCCCCCCAACGCCATACGAGATCGCCATGGCAGCGGCCACCGCGACGGCGGCCCGCATGGCGGCAGGGCGCGCACACGACTGGTCGGCGCGGGACCCCCCCGCCGACGAGCTGGGCGTCGCAAATCACACGCGCGGCGTCGCCTCGGCGGTGCCCAGCACGCGTAGGAAGCAGATCGGCAGGGCCGCGTTGCGGCCCGAGCCCGCGGCCGTCCCTAACGGGTCGAACACGCCAAAGGCCGCAGCAACACACGTTGCCAAAGGAGCGTGCGACACCGCCGCGAGCGCTCTTACAGCGCCGACTCCTGGCATGCCGCAACATTGCGCCACTAGGGCCATATCGATGCCTGTGCCCGCGGGCGAGCCCGAGGCGACGCGAGTCCCAGAGGCAGGCTCGACCGCAGGCACAGAAGAACGCGTCGCCAACGGAGCGTGCGCCATTGCCGCGCCGACTCCCGGCACGCCCGACAGACAGGCCATCAGAGCCACGTCATTGCCTGCACCCGCGGCCGAGCCCGGAGCGACAATAGTCCCCGAAGGAGACTCGCCAACGGTCGCAGGGGAAGGCGCCACGAGCAGCAAGCGCACCATCGATGCGCCGAGCCTTGGCGACCAGACGGGCCGCGCCGACAAGGCCGCCCGCATTTCACGGGCAACGCCCGTGGCTGTCCCTGACGGGTCAAGCAAATGCGTAGCCAACGGAACGCGCGCACTTGCCGCGCCAACTCCCGGCACGCTCGACAGACAGGCCATCAGGGCCACGTCACTGCCTGCACCCGCGGCCAAGCCCGGAGCGACAACAGTCCCCGAAGGAGGCTCGCCAACGGTCGCAGAGGAAGGCGTCGCCGGCGGCTTGCGCGCCAGCGTTGCGCCAAGCCCCGGCCACCCGACGGGCTGCGCCGATACGGCCGCCCCCACTGTAATGACGTCGCCCGCGACCGACCCTGACGGGTCCAGCGCACCAACGGTCACGACCGGGTGGCTGAGCGTCGCGACGCGCGACGCGGCGATCCTTCTGATCCCAGTGGCGCACCACCCGAGTGTGGGCGCTTGCGCCATGATCTCCCTACGGAAACCGCAGGAGCTCTTCGGCGCAGTGCGAGACGCACATCGTGAGGCGGCGGCGCAGAGCGCCGAGCTCGCCACGGGCATCTCTCAGGGCCTCGAAACTGTCTACGCGGCCACCGTCAAGTGCTTCGGACAGCCGGACGTCATCGTTATGGTCCCCTGGGCTATGCCTCCCACTTGCGTCCTCACGTCGGCGACGCAACGGGACGAGGCCGCCGCAAACGGGCAACGGACGGCGTGGTGCACCCTCGACGCGCTCGACGGTCACATCGCCAGTTTCCCCGTCGGAGCGGCCTTCTTGCGCATCGCGGCGCTGACCACCGTCGGCGCACACGGCGCGCAGAACGCTGGCACGTGGGCGTCCTCGCGCCCTATGGTCCGCGCACGCACGGCCCACACTCTCGCATCGACCGGACCCCCGCTCATTGCACCGGAGGCGCTCGAGCGACAGCGGACGGCCTTCTTCGAGCAGGAAGCTGCCAGGGGAGCCGAGATCCGCGCGCTCCTAGTCGCGGCCGATCCGGGCACGGGCGAACTTATCGCCATGGCCGACAAGGTGATGACGGCGGCGGACTATCGGATGGAGCTCCCGTTCCCGGTGAACGGGCTGCCCGATTTCTCGTCCAGCTCGCTACGCACGCTGCCCTTCGTGGAGAGGCCGCTACAGCTCAGCACGAGCTGGCTGGCTCGCCTCCCGCCGCAGCAGGTGCCACCGGGGTTCAAACCCCAACCGTGGCAAAACATCCTACGCGGCTGGGCGCGTCGAGCGTGCTGCGCCTCGCTCAACCAGACCGCCAGCCGCGATTTTGAGTGCTACGCGAACGGCTCCTCGACGCAGAGGCGCCCCGAGTACATCTGCATCGGCCCCGGCGGCGCCAAGGAGCTCGCCCACGCCGATGGCATCGGCACGTACAACGCCCTCACCATCGTGTGGGAGCTCGACCCGGCTACCGGACTGTACGACAAGCTCGACTTCGAACGGCCAGGGCGCACGCACTGGGTCCTTAACATGCTACGTCAGCTCCTCGGAGAACACGAGGACCATCAGCTCCTGTCGCTCATCATGCACCGCATCCTCGAGGGCTTCGCTCAGCTCCTGGACGTATTCGTGCGTGACGAGTGGCTGCCCAAGCAGACCCCCGAGCTGCGCACGCTCCTCGCCGAGCGATCGGCCACGCTCGGCCCGCGACAAGCGCGACCATTCGACACGAGCGGCTACACGGACGAACTACAAACTCGAGTTCGTGAGCCCCGAGCTTCTCGCCGCCGGCGCGCGCATCTGGCGCACGGCCTGCCGCGAATGCAACTACTGGCTCTCCGAGAAGGCATGCGCGGGCACGGTCTTGGACTACATCGGCGGCAGGCTCGTACTCAACGGCGGCTTTGGGTGCATCTCGCCCTCCAAGCGCGCACGCGCCATCGCCGATTCGGAGGCGGCCATCGGCGGCCGCCTCACGCGCGAGCAGCTCGAGTCGCACAACTCCTTCTTGGTGCACGTGCACGAATGGCTCGACTTCCCCATGGGCACGCTCAAAGGGCTCTCCGCGCCCCTCAAGCTCCCGGGCTCCCCCGAGCAGCGGGCGACGCTGAGCGAACACGTGCGCGCGCAGCATCGCAGGATCATCGAGCTCCTGCAAACGAGGCACGCAGCCAGCTTCTGGAGCGGCGTCGACGAGGCCGCGCGCATCGGCGGAAGCGAGGACGGAGCCGGCTTCGAGGCAGTCATCTTCGCGCCGCGCATCACTAGCGACGCGTGCTCGGACGTCGAGCACCCGCACATTTGCGGCGTCTGCAATGGACTCTATTTCCGGTTCCCCCTCGAGGGCGCATGGCGGCGGCGGCACATCACGCTCACGGAGGCGTGCGGCACCATCCTCGCGCTGACCATCTTCGCCAAATATTTCCCCCGCGACGAGCTGCTCGTCGAGAGCGACGCGACGGCCTCCCTTGCTACGGCGGCGGCCGCCGCCGTGGCGGACGATCTGATCTACATACGGCGGCGCGCCGAGCAGATCGGCGCCTTCCAGGAGGCTACGCGACGCGCCTGGCTCCTACACTGCAAGGGCTGGGCCAACGCGCTCTCGGACGCGGGTTCGCGCGACAAGATGTCGGTAATGTACTCGATGGCAGCAGCGATGGGCATCCGGCTGCGAGAGGTTCCCATCCCCGACGACGCGCTCGCGTTCATGCAGGACGTCCTCGATAATACGTCCGAGGCGGACCATGGGCTCGCCGTGCACGACACGTCCCTCGGGACGCACAATCTCAGCATGTCCGGCGACATGCCGATTGCTCACCTCCCGATGATCGAGCTCCTCCTCGTGCTCGACGAGATGCTGCGCATCGGGGAACATGAGAGGGCGAACAGACTCGGCACAACCGAGGCAACCGAATGGGCCATCGCGGCACAGGCGCGCGCAGTCGCCGAACGCGCAGGCGCCACTCTCGACCGGCGACCCTATAACAGCGCGCTCCTCATCGTCGTCGCGGTACAAGCCGCATGCCGATGCCTACGCAGGCCTCACATGTTCCCCTCGGTCGGCTTCGCGGCAGGCTATACGGAGCGCGTGTGCGAAACCCGTTGCACGGAGAGTTTATGCAGAACATGGATGCTCGAAATTGAGCTGCAAACGCGCGCGGAAGCCGCAAGCGCGGCCCGGGAGACGCGGCACGGAAACACAACCGGCTGGGCCACTGCCGCCGCGAGCCGCGAGGCCGCCCTTGCCCTCGGGCTCCCCGCAGGGCAGCACCCAACGGCATGGTGGCAGAACCAACGTGAGTCGCACGCGGCTGACGCACGACGGGCAGAGCGCGTCGCCGCCGCCGCGCAAGCTCGAATCGACGACCTGCTCCGGCAAGCCGCCAGGTCGCAGCGCGAACAGCGGGCGGCGCGCCGAGAGGCACGTCGAAGCATGCGAGACGAACGAGACACTGCTCGCGCGGAGCGCGACCGGGCTCGCGCCGAACTCGAGGACGCCCGCGCGCAGCTGCCCGCGCGCGAGGAGGAGTACAGGCAGATGCAGGAGCGGCTCTCCAACGCGCACAGCGCAGTGCGCGCCCGCCTCGCCGAGGGCGACGTAGTCCCGCGCGAGCGCCCCGAACGCAGCGTCGCACACGACCCAGCCGAGGGCGACCAATTTCACGCAATTGCGCGGATTCCGCCTCCCCCGCTTCCGGAGGGCGCAGTAGCTTGGTGCGCCTGCCCCGCATGCCCGTTACCTGTTTACCCGGGCGGGGGGCAATTCTGCGACCTATGCTGGCCGGTCACCTGCGGCTGCACGTGCATGTGTCAGTGCCAGTGCGACTTAGCTGAGCGCGCACCGCGGCGACGTCGCCTCAACGACATGGCGCACCACCCGCATCACGTCGACCAAGACCTCGCTGAGCAGGCCATGCGAGTCTTTAAGGAATGGCTCGGGATCAGGCGCGTCGCCTGGCTCGAATGGCGGACCACGGTCGCGCAGCTGCCACACTTCGACCTCAACGATTCCGACGCGTCGGAAGACGAAGCGCCAATGGGCGGTATGCACTCGACGTCGAGGGGCGTGCACAATCTCGCCATGACTGGTGACATGCCCATCGCTCAGTATTCGATGGACGAGCTCCTCGACCTCCTCGACCACGCCCTTGACAACGATGCGACAGCTGCAGACGCGGCTCGCCTCACCGTCCTGATCGCCCAACGTACGGG
>JWZX01002856.1:0-35376 GCA_001275005.1 Chrysochromulina tobinii
AGCCCGGCAGCAACGCTCCGTGCCCGCCCCTTAGACAAAAAAAGGGACGCTAGAACTCGGGAAACCTGGGACGAATTTTCACAAGGTGTCGACGGAGCCTCGACAGCTCGACAGCTCGACAGCCAGGGCTCAACGCGCTGCGCGAAGATCGTATAATGTATATCATTAATCATAAATATTAATCATTAATCATTAATATAAACATAACCAAGACAACCTTGCGCAACTTTCTGCGCACTTCCTACCGTAGCGTTGAGTCGGTGACGGGTGGCGAAGTGCCGTGCTCCCGACTTTCCGGACGTGGCACAAAAGACTAACTCGGTTTTCCCTTTCCACGCTTCTTGTTTTTCTTTGCTCCCTTCTTTTGGTGCTGTGTCGCTTTTGCAAGCTCCTCCGCGAGCATTTGCATGCCTTCGTCGCGCATGGTGACCTCGGGCGCAGAGGCGAGCACCGCAGCAAGGCCGCGCAGACGGCCTGTCGATAGCATCAACTCGCCGGCATTAAACCGTGCGTTGATGTCGTACTTGTCCACCGCGAGCGCGCGACGGTAGCACCGCAAGGCATCGCGAGGTCGGCTAAGCTCGAGAAGGGCGACGCCCATGTTGCCCAGCAGCAGTGCATCGGTGGGGCACAGGGCAGTGGCTCGCTCATAGCAACGCAGTGCCTCAGCCACGTCGCCGAGCTCATGGGCACGTGCACCAAGGTCGTACCACACCTCGTGGTCGCTCTCGCCGCTCACCGCGAGAGCGTGATGGAGGCATTGCAGCTCCTCGTCCTCGACATCATCGATGCCCTCGTCAGCCTCGTCAGCCTCATCAACCTCGCCCTGCCCATCCTCCACCTCCTCCGCCGCGCCATCGCCCATTTCTGCATCCGCCTCCTCCAAGCCCTGACACTCTGCGAACGCCTCCTGGGCACGCGCACGGAAGCGTCGTACATGCTCACCATAGGGCATCGCGACCGAGTTGAGGAAGAGCACGAGCACCCAGCGCTCGCCCGATGTGATGCGATGACCCGAGTGCCGCACGGACGATGGGTGCAGGAGCGCCTGACCCTGCTCGAGCACGAGTGCGCGCCCAAGCTGCTCGATGTAGGTACCGCCGCCCGCGTACTCGGCGCGCTCGCTCAGCGGGACCACGCACGAGATGAGCGCGCCGTCGCGGTGCACGGGCTGATGGGTGAGGCCCGCGGACGCGTCGTACTTGATCACCAAGCCACGGTACACCCAGAGCTGGGTGGGGTCGCTCACCGCGCTGGGGAAGCACGTGGCTGCGAGGCTCGTGATGCGGGCCAACGCACCCTCGTTGAGCCACCTAAGCGTTCTCGGCATCTCGTGCACGGCACAGTCCTTATTGGTGTCCGTCATCGTGAACGTGGAGCCTCGCCCCTCTGCGATCAAAGTGGCCGCCTCCTCCTTGATGGCGCAGCACTCGGCGGCCGAAAACAATGGCTCACTGGCGACGACGAGCTCATCAGTGTCAAACGGGCAGTGCACTCCCATGCCGAGCGTGGATCGCTCCACGCAATAGCTCGTCCAGGAGGTCGGAGGAAACCGCATGCTCGGCCTGTCGAAGCCAAGCTCTGTGCTGGCCGCGAATTCGGCCATGTGGTCCATGAGGTTTGCGCGCAGCCCGTGGGCAAAATCGACGACGTGTGACATCATCGTTATGAGCGGAGTGCCTGCGTAGATACTGATGACGTCGGCTGCGGCTCAGATGCTGCTTGCGTCCGTCGCTTGACCAAGCTTTTTAGGGTGCGAGTCTCCGACGCGCCGTCTTGGTATGAAAACAACGCTCTTCTTAGGTCGCAGCTGCAAGCCGGATCGTTTCACACCCGCAATCCTTCAGCCACAAATTGTTCCGCGCACCGAAGGCGTGCACGACGCACCTCGTCTCGCAGGGAGGTGCGACCTCCATCGCAAGGCAGCCGCCGCGCGTGTGCATGCCCCGCTGGTGCGTGCCGATGCGTCGGATCCGCCTCAGGTTCCGCATCCACTACGGCCTGCTCGTGGTGCAGCAGCAGCAGCATCAAGAGGCTCGAAGGCACTTGTGCGTCCCAGTCGCGCACCATTGTGTAGGCCACTTGCGAGGCGTCGACACACCCTTCGCACAGCTCCTCCGCCTCGGTGTACGCGCACAGCACGCCACGCGCCGCCACGTCCTCGAGCGCGAGGCCCTGGCACCCGAGACCCGCGTATAGCTCCTTGCCTCGGGCGGGATCACGTCGGGCGAGCCGCTCGAGATGCAGCACCGCCGACCGCAAGTCGGACTGCAACGCCGCACGCACGTCAACTCGCGGAAGCGCCGCCGTGGTCGAGGCGAGGCGAGGCTGTGCAGGCAAGTGACGGTGCTGAGCACAGGCTGCACAGCAAGGCTCGCCGTGCTCGTCCCACGCAGCACCGTGAGAGAGCTTGATGTAGTGGCTGCATGTGGCGCACCGAAGGCCCTCCTCGGTGCGCTCCGTGCAAGTGGGCACAGGGACGAAGTCTGCCAACGCGGCGCACGTGTACTCAACGGGGTCGAGGAGCCCGCTCGCCGCCAGCCGCCACGCCCAAGGGCGCGGCCCAGCGCTCATACCGCTGCTCGTGTCGGGGCTAGCCCGCATCGCTTCATTCACAGCGTGTATCTTATGTGTATTCATAGCCCGCATCGCTTCGGCAAGTCCACCCTTCGCAGGGCTCCCGACGGTGGGCTGTGCCGCCGCGCCACGCGCGTCCGCTGCAACGATGTCGTCCGTAGGCATCGCCGCATCAGCGTCTGACTCGACCACCGCAGCGTCCAGCGCGTCGTCTTGATCGTTGAGTTGCGCGGCGAGCTGTGCACACGCTTGGCGGTGTGATGCTCGCGCTTCGTAGAACACGTCGATCAAATCCTCGCCGCAGACCTCGCATCGGTCTGGTTGCGGCGAACCGGGAAGCGAGAGCAGCTTCCTGGACAGTTCCTGGACAGTTCCGGGAAGAGCGTGCACCTCAGCAGCGGGTAGCGGTGGCCGCCACGATGGCGGCGGCGACGAAGTCATCTGCTGATGCTGCTGCCCGTCCTCATGCTCATGCTCGTGCTCGCTCACGTGCTGGTGCTGATGCTGGCGCTCCTGGTACTGCTCGTGGTGTTGGTGTTGTTGCTCGTGGTGCTGCTGCTCGAGGTGCTGCTGCTCCTCCTGATGCACCTGCTGATGCTCCTCTGGCTGCAACTGCCTCTGCTCCTGCCGTGCCATGTTGTCCAGCTCCAGCGCCGGCGAAGACGGATCGGGCGCTGGCATTTGTATGGGCAAGGGTTGCAGAAAAGGAGCTGTAACCAACCCTGGTGACGTTGGTTCAGCGTGCAGTGGTGCAGGAGGCGGCAGCGGGTCCGCGAGCTGTGGAACCGGAGGAGATGGATGCGGTGCAGCTAGCAGAGTAGGTGGTTGTGGAGGCGGAGCAGGAAACGGCTGCGGAAGAGGCGTGGCCGCTGGCACAGTGCTGGGGAGAATAGCAGATGGGGCAGCAGGTGGGGCAGCCGGTGCGACCGCTGGTCGCTTGAGGGAAAGGCGTCCGCCGGTGGGCATCCTCGAGTGCACCAAGACCACAACGAGGCGAAACCGGGGAAGCTGGGAACCAAGGCGTCCCAGGGCTCCTACAATAGTACACACGTCGGTGGATGGTGGCGGGAGCAAATAGCTCCTGCGCGATGACGATCCGTGTTTGGGTCCGTGAAGGAACGTGTGAACAAAAAACTCGAGAAATGGCGTATACATAACAGTACTACTACGAGCAGATGGTTTTCGCGCAGCCGGGTCCTCAATGTCCTCAATGGGCGCTCTCGCCGGGCCACGCCTGCCCCTTCATTCTTCATCGAGCATGTGTCTTCTGCCCGCACGCGCGTACATACCCGCGAGGCTCGAGAGACAGCCGAGCCGCCCAGCCCCAAGCTCAGACGATGTACTCGCCGGGTCCAGGCCCATCGTTGTTCATGGCGGCCGCCTCCGATCCCGGACCGTTGAATCGGTCCGCGCGCGTGAAGGCGACGACTGCAGCGGTCCGCCGGTCGGAGACAGCCTGTTTTCGGAGACCTCCCGCGTTCATGTAGATCGGGCCGGGCGAGGCGCGCCCCTCCAGTGGCAGAACCATGCGGCCGCCCTTGCTGGGCGTGCCGAAGCCGATCTGCATCCCGGTGCGATACGGCGAGTTGACCTGCGTGCCCAACGCCGGATTAAAAGTGTAGGCGCCTGGGCCCGGCGTGCGCAGACCTCCCGGGTTCTTGCCGCGGATGTCGTTGCTGAATGAATATTTTGGCCGGTCCATGGCGCCGATCCTGGTGCCCTTGGGTTCGTACACAGGGCCGGGGCTACAGGAGGCGTTCGCCGGGTTGGCGCGCTGCTTCTGGTTGCCAAAGGAATATTTTGGCAACGAGTTGCATCGGGCGAGCGGCTGCGAGCCGATGGCGGCCGGCAGCGGGTAGCTTCCAGGGCCCGGAAGCATCGATTTCCCAGT
Organism: Chrysochromulina tobinii; assembly: GCA_001275005.1. Lineage (NCBI taxonomy): Eukaryota > Haptophyta > Prymnesiales > Chrysochromulinaceae > Chrysochromulina > Chrysochromulina tobinii. The sequence continues at coordinate 4,469 of JWZX01002856.1, forward strand.
GATCTTCGAGATATCAAGACCTGCCGCGCCAGTCGTCGGCCGCTGCTCCTCCGTCCCGAACTTGATCGTCGGCGCGTCGCCGAACCACTTGCTCGCCGGAGAGGGATTGTAGATCGGTCCGGGCGATACGGCGCCACCGGAGGACACGGAGGCCTGCAGCGTCTGGTCGCCGCGCGCGGCGGCGCCCGTGAAGGTCAGCCGTGACGGCGCTGAGCCAAAGCCAAATGCCGGAGCGGAGGACTTGTGAGAGTGCGTCTGCTTGCCGAACATAGAGCGGGTGCCGGACGCCGCATATTTTCCTTTGCCCCCATCGGCTCCACCGAAGCCACTCTTCGTCGCCGTCGAGGACGCCCCCGTGAGAGGGCGCGATTCAAGAGACTGAGCTGAGGTATTTGCTTGCATATGAACCCGAAAGCAAGGCCCAATTGCGGAATTCATTAGCCAGACGAGTCGGGCCTCATCAATCGATGGCGATAGTTTGGCTGTGGGAGGCGGCCCCTCATCGACGGCACAAGTTTCATAGTATAAGTGGATGTCCTACATCGCGAGACCGAGAGCGCGAAGTTGACCCGCCCTCTCCACTCGTCCTAGAGCGCTTGTGCAGTCACGATGAGCCGAGACGTGCTAGCTGTGCGCCGCACACTACGGTGCCTAGAGACCGTAACGCCCGAGCACCGGCCGCTTGCTGTAGCGCTTCAATGGGCGATGTCAGCGCTCCGGGCGCACTGGGCAGCGCTGCACCGATTTGCAGATGGCAACCCGCGCGCAAAGCCTCAATTGGTTGTGAGCACGCCTTCGCCCAACGACGGCGGCGGTGCGCTGCTGGACTTCGTTGCCGACGAGCTCGTGCCTGACTGGCTCGCCACGCTGGTCAGCAAGGCGGCCTCAGGCAGCCGCGCCGTGATTGCCAACCACGCGACTCCGAGCCTGGCGAGCAGCGCGCCGTGCTCGGCGCTGTGCGTGCCGATCCTGGACCAGGACGGGCGCACTCCCATCGGCACACTTACCCTCTTGAGCAATGACGTCAAGCGTGCGTGGACGACCGACGAGCAGCAGCTCCTGCTCACAGCCGGTCCGCTGCTCGGCCTGCACCTCACGCAGCACCGGCTCGCCGACCAGGCGTTGCTGCTCGACGGCGCGACGAAGGCGCCTGACGAGCACGGGCGCGGCCGCTCGCTCACAGATCAGGCGGCCAAGCTGGTGCACGAGATGCGCGGCGCGTTCGCTGAGAAGCTCAAGGCGCAGCGCGAGGAGCACCGCGTGCAGCTGCGGCAGCAGGCGGCTGAGCACGAGGAGGCGACGCGCCAGCTCCATGTGCAGGTCGAGAAGCTCGCCGAGCGCGTGGCTGTCGCGGAGTCCGATGCGGAGAGCACGCGCCGCGACGCCGCCGTCCGGATGCACAAGATGCTCGAGGGCCTCGAGCTACAGCACATCGCCGAGCTCGACGCGCTGCGAGAGGACTATGCCGCTCGCGGCGGCGCGGCGACAGCGGCTGCCGCGGTGGGCGCGACGGTGCGCGCGGCGGCGGGCGCGGTGCCTACAGCGGCGACAGCCCCTCCGACCCCGCAGCCGCCGCGATCGAGCTGCGCCTCGCCACCGCGCCGCCCGGCGACGCCAGCGGCCGCGACACAGGCCCCGAAGACGCCCTCGAAGCGCGCCGTGCCGCTGGTCGATCCCCTCGGCGGCAAGCTCGTACGCTCGGGGCGGCCCGTGCCCTCTTCGGCGTCGACGGTCACCTCAGAGCCGAAGACGGTGCGCCCCCTGCTCGACCTGCCCAAGGACTCGAAGGCGCTGTCGCCGCCTCCGCCGCCCAATTGGGAGACGACCGTGCTCAGCGATGGGCAGGCAATGCTCTATACGGCTCTCTTTCCTGCGGAGCACACAGGCGCCGATGGCGAGGAGGAAGGGTACGCCTTCTACGTCGAAAGCACAGGATTCCACGAGGTGGAGCTCGACATTGACTTCAACGGCTCGACCAACCTGCGCCTGGAGCGCGTCGCCGGCAGCGACGATGGCAGCTTCGGCCCGCTCACCGCCCGCGTCAAGGTACCCCCGTTTGAGCGCAAGCCGCTCGCCCGGCTCGTGTTCAACGGCGGCGGCGACGACGTGTCGATGACGTACGACCTCTCGTGGAGAATCAAGGAGCCCGACCCCAAAGCCGTCGCTGAACGCGCGCGCGACGACCGCGAGGCGATCGAGACGGCGCTCGACGCGGTCAAGCGCGAGTGGATGACGATCAAGATCAACTCCCGGCGCGAACGTTCGGCCCTCCCCTCGGTCGATACGATGCGCAGACTCATCGCCCAGTCGCACAATGGCTCGTTCCTCGACGTGGAATTCCCGCCACTCGTCGAATCGATAGATGGCGTCGCCTCGCCCTTGCCCTCGACGGCGCTCATGTACTCGTGGCGACGACCCACCGACTTCCTCGCCATCGAGCAGCCGCCTCGCGTCTTCGTCGACGGGCTGCTGCCCTCGGACGTGCAACAGGGCGCTCTCGGCAACTGCTGGTTCATGTGCTCGGTCGCCGCGGTCGCCGAGTTCCCGGCGCTCGTGCGATCGCTCTTCCTCGAGGCGTGGGCCGAGGGAGCGCCGGGCGGCCCGTCGCACGATGCGGACGGCGTGTACGATCTGATGTTCAACAAGCACGGCCAGTGGGTGCACGTGCGCGTGGATGACTATTTCCCGTGCCGTCCGTCGGGCGGGCCCGCCTTCAGCCAGGCCAATGGACCCGAGCTCTGGGTGCTGCTGCTCGAGAAGGCGTACGCCAAGCTGCATGGCTCGTACTTCTCGCTGCGCAGCGGCTTCGGGTATGAGGCGCTCATGGACCTGACGGGCGCGCCCACGATCTACCGACGTTTCGACGAGGACGACGTTAGCTTTGCCGACATTCAAAGGTACGATCGGCTCCAGTGCCTGATCACGTGCTCGACGCCAGGGCAGGACACGATCAGCGAGGGCGGCGACGGCCGCCTCGCCGCGGCGGGCTCGGGGCTCGTGCCAGGGCATGCGTACACGCTCATCGGGACGGCAGTGCTCCCCGAAGGCACACGATATGCGGGCGCGCGGCTACTCAAGCTGAGAAATCCTTGGGGAAGCTTTGAGTGGGGCGGGCGCTTCTCGGATAATAGCGTCGAGATGAGCGATCCGGATGTGCGCCGGGCGCTCTATGACGATGCGAGCACTGACGAGATCGAGGAGCCCGCTGCTGACGATGGCACCTTCTTCATGATGTTTGACGACTTCAAGCAGCACTTCACTTCCATCGCGGTGTGCATCGCGCACGTCCCACCCCAGGAGGGGCTGCTTGGTCCCAGCGGCGGCGGCGAGGCGGCGCAAAGGCTGCGCCCGCACCAGCTGGCCATGTGGCCCGACGTGGCCGCCGCCCTTGGCCGGGGCGCAGTGCGCGCCAAGACGGCGGGCTCGGTCGAGCGACGCAAGACGTGCTTCACGCTCGGTGGCTCCAAGGCGCACGCCGTCGACGAGCTGGCCCACGGCGTCGCACCGGCGAAGGCGTACCGTGCTCGCGACTGGTTCACGCTGCGCGTCGAGGCGCCCACAGGCGCCAACCCGAGCGCGCGCGTCTGTTGCATGATCGGGCTACATCAGGTGGACGAGAGGTGCGAGGGCGCACCCAAGCTGCTCGATGTGGGCCTGGCGGTGCTCGAGGAGTTCGAAGGCGAGCTCATCGAGCACCCCGTCGAAGCGCCCGACGACAACGGCGTCAAGCGCCCGTGTTCGCTGGGTTCGGCGGTGCAGCGCGATGTGCTGCTTATTGCGCACCTGACTCCGGGCGAGTACATCATCGTGCCCACCTCCTCGGGCGCCCCGCCCGTGTACGCCGCCGATGTGCCGGCCACAGAGGTGCAAGGTCGGAGCGCCGTGGTGGATGCGACGCCCGAGCTGTACACGCCGGTTCGGCGTGCGCTAGAGCACACCGCCTTCGCTCTCGACGCGGACATGGATGGCTTGGTTGGCTCGAGTGACTGGCGGCAGCCGTGGGCGCGCGAGTTTGCCGAGGCGGCATGCATTGACGTGTACGGCTACGGAGCGGCCGCGGCCGCCAACGCCGACGACGCCGCCGATGGTGGCATGATTGATCTCGCTGAGCACGGCGGCGCTCTGAGCGCAGCCGACCTGTCACGCGTGCTCGGCCAACAGTGGGGCGGCCGGCATGGTGCGCGCCAGCGCCTCGGTCGGCTGCTGCGCGCGGCGGGCTACAATGCGGCGCTGCAGCCAGTGGCCGCCGACCACGCGTGCGTCGTCTCGGTGCACTCGACCGGACAGGTGAGGCTCGAGCCGCGGCCCGTGGACGAGGCGCAGCACGAGCGCGTCATGTGTGCGATCATCCGCGCGGGCGGCAAGAAGTTTGTGGTGGGCAAGGTGGAGGTGTGGCAGCTGCAAACGCAGGGCGCCGTCTCGTACGCAGCCGTCAACACCGACCCGCAGCGAGCGGCCGAGCTGACCATTGACTGCTCCAATTCGACCAACATGCGCTCCGATCACACGATGCTCTCGTCGACGGTCAAGCTGCCGCCCGACCGCACGGCCCGCCAGGCGCGCCTCGTGCTCGTCCTTGTGCCAAAGGACCGGTGCGAGCCGTGGACCTTCACGGCTAAGATGAGCGCGTACGTGCCCAAGCAGCGCCCCACGGCCGTCGACATGGCCGCCCCACCTCCGGCGGCGGCACGCCCCGCACCCTCTGCGGCGGCCAAGCCCGTGGCCGTCGCGGCCGCAAAGCCCATGGCCACTGTGAGCCCGGCGCAGGCGCCGACAGCTGCGGCCGCTGTGCCCGATGCTGCAAAGGCCCCACCAAGCACACCGGTGGCAAGCGCCATCGCTCGGCCGCTGCCTCAAGGGGAGAGCGCGGCGGCGGCGGTAGCCGCAGCGGGGCGTGCCATCGCGGTGGCGCGCCCCGCTACCGCAGCGGCGGGGGCAACTGAGCCCGTGCCCGTGGCGGCTGCAAAGCCGATGGTCAATGCGAAGCCAGCGCTGGCGCCAGCGCAACCATTGTCACGGCCGGTCGCTCTTGCCATCCAGCCTAGCGAGGGTCGCGCGCTCAATGCGTCCGTGGGCGCGTCGCCGCTGCGGTCGCTCAGCCCGTGCAGCCTCTCCTCGTCGGCGCGGCTCGATGAAAGCATGGATGATCCCACGTCGAAGTCGCTGCCGTGGGGCGCGCTCGGCGGGGGCGCGCTTGGCGGGGGCGCGCTCGGCGGGGTTGCGCTTGGCGGGGGCGCGCTCGGCGGCGCAGGAAGGGCGCCGGCGTTGGCCTCGCCGCTCAACGGCCCCCAGGAAGGCGCCGGGGGTAGGCCGGGGGTGGCCTCGCCGCTCACTGCCCCCCGTGCCGTTGCTGCGGCAAGGCCAGCACCCCTAGCTGCTTCCGCGGCCACTTCCGCGGTGTCTCGGCCGATTGCGGCCGCCCGCCCAGTCACGGGGCCTGGTGAGGGGCGGCCTGTTGCGAGGGCGGTCGCCGTGCCCGTGGTCGGTGGAAGCTGCGGTGGAGCTGTGCCAGTAGCGAGGGCGCAGGCGGTGGCGAGGTCGCAGTCCAGTGGCGAATCGTGAACGCGCGTCGCACTGTCTCGCGTGCGGGGACACCACAGGTGTGAAAGCACTGAGCAGTAACTCGCAAATCTAGAGTACGTCTAGTCGATCGTAAGTCGATCGCCGCTCGGTCGCTTGATCTTTTGTTTAACTCACCGTATACTCACGGTCACCCGTCAACACCGTACACCCGTCAGCGCGCAAGTCGAGCGGTACTAGGTACGCGCGTAGACCCAGGCGTAGACCACGACTCGCGAGATATCCCCCAGCAGGCAGCACACGACAAGGAACAAGGTGGATGGTAGCGGTCGACCGGCCGCTTCAGTTCGGTCCGGTATACAAAGAGCCCCCGCAGGGCAGAGCAAACCATGAGTATCTCCTCCTCGAGGCCTCAACTCCTCGAGACTCTGCAGCCTGAAATGCTCTGTGTTCGGAGGAGTTGCGGGCGCTCGCGTCGCACATGCGAAAGTCCGCCCTTGCCCCGGCCTCAACTCGGCTTCACCTTTCGCCGTACCCGCTTCCACGCCTTGGCCTCAAAGTCGAGCTTGAGCACAATCTCGTGCATGTCACCGTCGGCCTCGAGCACGAGCTCGCGCGCGCCGCTGTGGCCGCCGTCGAGGCAAAAGAAGGCGAGCGCTGGCTCGGCCACATCTGGCTCGACGGCTCTCAACGCGTCGCGCAGCGCATCCGGCACTTGCCCGAGTCGCCGATCTCGGCGCGCCTCCGGGTTCTCGGGCGGCGCTGCCGCACTTTCATCCGCCCCGTACTCCGCCGTGCCGCCCTCGCCTTCGACCGCCATCGCCATCGATGCGGAAACAAAGGCAATGGGCCGCAAGGGCTGCGGCCTCGGCCCGCTCGGCGGCGGCGGCGCGCGGATTGCCTGTCCAATTGGCGGCGGGCCAGCAGGCAGCATCGGTGGCGGTGGCGAATAGTAGGGAGCCAGCTGCGATAGAGGCAGCGGAAGCCCGAGCGGCAGCGGATACGGGCCAGCACCTGGGGCAACGCCGTGAGGGGAGGGTGGCGGCGGCCCGTGGTGGCCATAAGGATATGAAGGCGCGAGCAGCGGGTAGGGATGATTATTGTAGGGATGTGAGGAGCCCTTGCCGCCGTGCCTGTTCCAGTCATCGCGGTCACGATCACGGCGCCGATCGGACCCGCCGCCGCCGCCGCCCCTGTGCCAGTCATCGCGCCCACCGACCCAGTGGCGGCGACCGCCGCCGCGCTGTTGCTCCCACGGCGGCGGCTCGAAGCGGCCCTGGGATGGCTCGCCGCGCCGCATCTCCCCACCTCCGCCGTCTATCAGAGCAGACGACGAGTACGATCGATCACGGGGATCCTTTTGATCCTCGTGCGGCACATTCGGGTAACTCATCTCGAGCTGCTCCTCGGCCGGGAGCGGCTCGGGAGCGGGGTCGTCGGCCGACGTGTAGAGGAGCTGCCGGTCATCGGACGCTCGGCTCGAGAAGCGCGGCTGGACCATGAGCTTGGTCGTATGCACGCCGCGCTCCTTCATCATCGAGATGTTGCGCTCGTGACTCTCGAATCGACAGATGATGAGCACCGCGCCGATGCTGCCGCCACGCAGCCGGTTGGCGAGCCACTCGGCGCAGTGCGGTGTGCTCATGTAATGATAGTACACGTACGAGATCAGGGCGAGGTCGATCCGGCCCACACCGCTCGCCGCCATCAGCCCGTCGCCGTCGTTGACATCCCACTCGTCGAAGGCTAAGCCAAGGCCTTCTGCACAGGGCCGCCAGCTCGCCTCCAGGTCGAGCGACTTGAGCGTCACGGCCGCCGCGGGCAGGTACTCGTCGCAAAATGCCTTGGCCCCAAGCAGCTCGAAGCCCGGCCCTCCCCCGAGCGAGACGATCGAATACGGGATGCTGCCCGGCGCCGCGCCGTCGGCGGTGGCACGCTGCAGCTTCGCAAAGGCACCCTTATTGTACGCGCGCTGCATGCAAGCATACGACTCAGTGAAGCGCTGAATTGACTTGAGGCGAAGGTACTCGATCTGCAGCCCCTTGTGCGCATAGTTCTCCTGCGACCAGGTGATGCCATGCTCACCCAGATTCGGTTTCTGCGCATAGATCTTCTCGCCGTCGGCACGCATCTCGGGCTCGGTCAGCTCGAGCGCTTTGATCATGCCCTCAAGCAGCGGCGCGGCCGTGCCAATCATGGCCTGGAGCAGCCCTGCCCCCTTAGCATTGGTACGGTAGGGCCACCTGCGACGCCGGTCCTGGAAGTACGTGAAGCCGCCACCCTCGTCACGCTGGAGCGCGCCAGCGAAGACGTCCTCGCCCTCGCCGCCCGCACCGCCCGCGACACCCGCACCGCCAGCGCCGCTGCTGTCGCCCCCTCGCTGCTGCCACCCACGCCCATCACGTCGCTCATGTGGGCCGACTCGGGCCCACTCGGGCGGCACGGGCAGCGCCGGCATCGGCCCACCGAGCTTGGCTTGCAGCGCACGCAAGTACTCTTCGCGCCAGAGCCCCGGTGGTCGGATCGCCGCAAACATACCCAATGCGTCTATCAAGTTGTACCCATGCACGTCGCACAGGGCGCGGACCACGACATAGCCTGTACGATTGAGCCCATGCGTGCAGTGGACGATGGCAAGCGAATTCGATGCCTGTTCCACCGTGTCCGTGGCGGGCTCGGCTGGTGCCCCAGCATCCGTCATCTGTCGCAGGGCGGCGTAGATCTCCTCCATCTGCTCCTCGGTGGGCACGTCACGGCCGGGGGTTTTCACCTTGAGGTGGCGCACACCCTGGCCCAGCTCGGCGGGCGAATAGTAACGGTCCGTCGCCGTCAAGTCGATGACAAGGCGCACGTTGGCGCCGCCGCACGCTGTGATGCACAACGCTGGCGTCCAACGCTGCTCAGGTAGAAGCTGCGCGTCGTATTCGGACGAGAGCGGCGTCTTCACCGGACACATGCCGTGTATGCTGGCCCCGCCGCTCGAGCTCTCGCGCCAACCCTCAGGTATGCTCGCACCACGAGGCACATGATAATCTCCACCCTTGCCAATGAAGTTTGATGGCGGCGGGGGCAATGGAGGAAATGGCGGTGGTGGCAGCGGAGGCGGTGGCGGCGGAGGTGGTGGCGGCGGAGGTGGAAGTTCGGGCTCGCTATTCGTCGCAAACGTCGCCGGCGGTGCTGCTGCGGGAGGTGCGGCAGATGGCGCCTTCTTAGGGATGCGGAAGCGCGAGGACGTGGTCACTTTCTTTGGCTCTTCCTCGCCACCTACCTCCGCGGCGCCTTCAATGCTGACCGCTGCCGCTTTCGGCTCCTCCGGCTCACGCTCCCGCTTTCGGCTCATGCTGACCGCAGCTGCGTCAGCCACTTTCTTTGGCTCTTCCTCGCCACCTACCTCCGCGGCGCCTTCAATGCTGACCGCTGCCGCTTTCGGCTCCTCCGGCTCACGCTCCCGCTTTCGGCTCATGCTGACCGCAGCTGCGTCAGCCATTCTGCACCGGTGCGTTGCTCACGTTTGTCAACTCGTTCTATAGTAAGCTCAGCGCACGAAGCCGCGGCTCGAGGTTCGATAATAAAAGGTGTGAATTGTACTGTGAACGGTCGCATGGAAGTACAACGCATTAGATCGCAGTTTTATCGCAGCCTGGGACACAGGTCACAGCGCCACGCCGGTGCTCCTGAACGCTCGGAGAGCCTGACACATATCAGTAACTCGTCGCAGTACGCAGATTGCCGTTTGCCTCGACGTCCTCACGTGCTGCCGAACTCGGCATCCCACTTTGCATACCGCTCGGCGGCATGGACCGTGGGCCGAGTCGCGCTGAGTGCGGCGTCGAGGTCCTCGGCGGAGACGGGCCCGGGTTTGGGCGGCGTGACAAGTGCGCGCCCGCTCGGTGCGTCGAGGTCGAGCGTGGCGAGCAGCCGTCGGAGCGGTCGCATCGCCGCCTCCTTGGCGACGAGGACGAGGTCTGAGCCCGAGTAGCCCTCCGTGCGCATTGCGATCTCATCGAGGCTGGCGTTCTTTGCGAGGCGGTCGGCGGGGAGCACGCGCTTCAGGATACTCGAGCGCGCCTCTGGCGTTGGATAAGGCACCAGAACACGCTTCTCGAGGCGGCGGAGCAGCGCCATGTCGAGCTCCCATGGCAGATTTGTCGCAGCAAGCAGGAAGACTTGCTCGGACGAGGCGAGCAGCCCGTCCATCTGGACGAGCAGCTCCGTCTTCATGCGGCGTGAGCCCTCATGCTCGCCCGCGTCGCCTCGGGCGCTCATGAGCGCGTCGATCTCGTCGACAAAGATGGTCGAGGGCGCGTGGTGGCGGGCGAGCTCGAAGAGCACACGTACGAGCTTCTCCGAGTCGCCGCGCCACTTGGAGACAATCGATGAGGCGGAGATGTTGAAGAAGGTGGTATTGCACTCGGTGGCGACCGCCTTGGCGAGCAGCGTCTTACCGGTACCCGGCGGGCCGTAGAGCAGCACACCCTTCCAAGGCTGCAGCAGGCCGGTGAAGTACTCCGGGTACCGAAGCGGCATGACGAGCGATTCCTTCAGGACGCGTTTGACGCCGTCCGAGCCGGCGACGTCGCCCCAGCGCACGTTCGGGTTCGTCTGGATCATGTCGCGCTGCAGCCAGCCGGCCAGCTCACGTAGTTCCGCATTGGCTGCCATCGCAGGCGGCAGCCCCGCCTTGCGGATGCGATGCTCCCACGGGTCATCACCCTCGCTCTGTGAGCGCGTGAGCGCCTTGCCTGGCTGCTGCCCGCTGACCACCAGGCTCGTCGGATCCAGGCCGCCACCCGCGCCGCTGCCCGGGTCCGTGCGCTGCCCATGCACGCCATTCTCCTTGCCAGGGCCGCCACCTACCATCGGCAGGCTTGGTGGCGGCGCGGGCGGCCTCGCACGCCGGCCGGCAACGGGCGCCGCGCCGCGGGCCGACGAGCTGCCGTCGTCGACTGGCTCGTCGGCGGGTGCGCCAGCCGCCGAGCCAGCCGCACCAGTGCTCGACCTCCGCGCACGTGCGGCCGCAGCGCCGCGTGCTGCGCCTGTAGGTCCATCGACCGCCGCAGAGAACTTGGAGAGCTTTTTGACGAGTGTTGGCTTGCGCGCGAAGCGCAGCTCGTAGTAATCCTCGAACTCTTGCAACACCTGGATGAGCTCAATGTTGTCGGCGATCTCGTACTGCGCTTGCGTCACGCCGGACTCTGCCTGCAGAGCCTCGACGGAGCCCGTGTAGCCCGACTGGGTGAGGTGGTGCAGAATGAGTACGATGAGGTTCTTGCCGCGTTCGGCGCGCCGCTTCTCCTCGAGTAGGCGGCTCTCGTGCTCGGCGCGGGTTCGAGTCGCTGTAGCCATCGCGTGGCCGTTGAGGGCCGTTGGGCCGTTTCACATTCACGCAAATCGTCAAGACAAGTCGAGTCGTTTCAAAAAGCCAGCCCCCAGTTCACTTAGGAAACACAAGTTTCGTCCAAGAGAGGACGTGGGGCCCGCCCGGACAAGTTCTCCACCGCGGAGCTCCCGCCCCTGTGAGGCAACACCGAAACTTGCGCATCAGCGGCGATGGCGATGCTTGCGCGAATAGACGCGCTGTTAACGGAAGCGTCGCCGGTTCATGCGAAAGGGCGAATCCAAAAGCGCGACGCCATCCACACGCTCGTTCAGAACGTGCCCCATTTTACGCAACCGATGCAGCAAATCGCGCTCCGCCGGCTGCGGCAGCTCGTCGACCGCTCGCTCTACAACCAGGAGGTGTGCACTTCGGGCCTGCAGCTCGTCTCCGTCATGCTGCGATGGCTCTCTCCCGACCAGCCCGCATTGGCGCCAGCCGTGCTCGACGAGATGCTCAACCTCCTCGGTGACCTTGGTGGCTACCGTGCGACGCCTCACGAGCTCCAAAAGCTCTTTGAGTTGCTGCAGGCGGGGCTCGTCGCGTTGGCTTCGGAGCCCCAGGAGGAAGAGGTGCAGCCTCCGGGGTCTCCCTCGGAGGTGCTCACACGTGTGGGGCCGGAGCAACTTTTGCGGCTCCTCCTCCGCTGGTGTGAACGCACCTACCAGGACGATGACTCGTTGCACGCCAGCCCGATGGCGCCGCAGATGTGCTTCGACTTCAACGGCGTCGGCGGGGGACTCACGCTGCCGTCGGAGCTCGCCGTGGAGCTCGTGGCGCGGGGCGCTTTCACACTGGGGGGCTGGCTGCGCTACGAGGAGACGAGCGGGTCCGACGACATGCTCCTCTTCTCGGGATTCGCCCCCGGGGGGGACACAGGCTTCGAGATCTTTCTACAGCCCTCGCTCTCGCAGATCGCGATCCGCGTGATCGGTGGCTCGACGAGCGGGGCATCCAAGCTGATGATGCGCCGCCCATCTCGCAACCCTTCTCAAGAGACTTGCCATCTGATGGGCGTCGAGCTCAAGCCCGGCAAATGGCACTTGCTCCTGGTCTCCATGCGCAAGAAGCCCACGATGGTCGGACGGCACGAGGCGATCGTCTTCGTCGATGGCAAGCGGCTGCAGACGGCGCCTTGCGCTTACCCGGGCTCGCTGGCGGCGGACAAGGCGAGTGACCGAGCGACTGGCTTCGCGACGTGCTACTTCTACGTGGGCGCGAATCAAAGCAAGCCCCACGAACCCCTCAGCCCGGGGAACAGCTCAGTTGCATACCAAGTGGCGGGCGGTGGATTTACGGGGCAACTGGGCTCCATCCTGCTGCTCAAGGGCTGTCCGAGCGACGTTGAGGCGGCGGCACTCTTCCACGCGGGCACGCAGTGCGCCGACCCGGAGAGTGTGTGCGCCGCCGCCTCCACCCCAAGCGCAGGTGGATTGATCTCTGGAAGATCCGCAACCGTCGTCGCCGTCTTCGCGGCGCAAACGGCCCACGACAAGGAGTGTACGTCCGTCTGCGGCGCCGTCGACCGGAGCGCCAACATGGTCGACGGCGTGGCCGTGCTGCGCCCGCTCGATGTGCGCGCCTCGCTCGGCGGCCCGCTCTCCCTCCTGCCTCTGATCGAGCAGACGGCCCTCTCGATGCGGGAGCGCAGAGGGGGCGATGGTCCTGGCCCCCTCTCGCTCGTCCTCCATGCGCTCACGGCCATCATCCGCGGCGACCCCATCTACCGGATCGAGCTGGAGCGCACCGACACAGTCGGCATGCTTGGCCACCTGTTGCTCACCTGCCCGGCTCGGACCGTTGACGCCGACCTTCTCGCCGCCATCATGGCCCTCGACACCGCGCTCGAGGGGAGTTCGGAGCTCTCGGATCAATTGTTGCAGCACGTGCTGCTCCGCGTGGGGCTGTGGGCGCAGGGCGGCGCGGTCATCATGCTCCCGCTGTTGCGTCAGCTCTACCGCCTGGCGGGGCAGCGGCCTGAGCAGTGGCAACGCACCGACGCCCTCGCGCGCATGTTTGACGAGCTCGTGGCGGTCTTGCCGTGGGCCACGCGTGGCCCGGTGTCCTTCTCCACGGCCGCGGTGGCCTTCGCCGCATCTACAGCCGTGCCCTCGTCGCCTTCGTCGCCGGCTGCGGCGACGCTGCCGACTCCACCGTCGCCGCCACTGTCCGTCCACTCCAGCGATCCCGAAGTGGCCGATCCCTCGGAACGTGACGTGGCCGCAGCCGCGAGCCCCGAGGTCCCAAAGACTTATTGGGTGGAGAGCATGGACGGCACGGGCTGCGAGTACTCGGAGCCGGAGCTGCACGCGGTGTGGGATGGCGCCTTTGACGTCCTCTGCTCGGTCGCGGATACGTCGCAGGGCCTCACGAAGGCGCAGCTCGCGTGCCTGGTGCACTTGACGCTGAAGAGTGGCTCGCGTGGCATCCTGGCAGGCCTCTTGCGCACGCTGCTTGTGCGCACCTTTGCAAAGGACTTGCGCCTGATCGAGATGGTTCTCGAAGGTGGCACCTCGAGCCTCGCCTTTGCCATCTGCGCCGCCATGCAAGCAGAGACGCAATCGGGTAGCACTGGCCTGCCTCGCCGTGGCCCATCCGCGTGCGACACGGAGCTCCTCGCACTCTTCGTCAAATTCCTCGGCCGGCTGCTCGCCCTCGGCATGCCGATGGCTTCGGCTCCCGCCGGCCAGCCGCTGCCCGCGTCGGCAGAGCTCCCCGCCGCTGCCCGCTGGGTTCAGCAGACAAGCTGGGCCAAGGGCGGATGGGCATGGCTCGGACATCTTCTCCTGGGCGCAACGCCAGACTCGATGCTTCTCGAGGCTCTCACCCAGCTGCTTTTGGGCAACGTGCAAAAGCCGCGCGGGCGCGGCTCCCTGGCGCGCCATTTCAGCCACGGCATTGAGGACGACGAGATTGTCAACGTGATCGGCTTGCAGGACGACCGCGCACAGGTCTTCATAGCGCCGCAGGTGCTCGTGCCGCTGCTTCATCTGAGCAGCCGCGCGCCGCCGAAGCTGCAGCACTGTATGGTGCTCAACCTGAGCCTCTGGCTGCATCACTCGCCCGAGTCGCAGAACCACCTGATGCTCATGCAGCAACTTGGCTGGCAGCTACCCGTCTGCACTATCCTCAACGGCACGAATGACCCTGACCGCGCTTCCCACGCGCTGTGCGTACGACTCATCTCAGAGCACATGGTGGCGGCCATCCGGCACCCCGGGGACGAGGGATGGGCCGAGGTGCTGCGCACAGTCGCCTTCCTCGAGACGCACACGACTGAGCCCACCCAGCTCAAGCGCAGCACTTTCGTCAAGGTGCTCGAGTTGCTCCGCGGCGCACTGCCCATCCCCAAGAACGGCACCCCCTTTAGCGACGCGTCGCTCGCCCTCTGGGCCAACGTGCTGCGCTTCGGCCTTCTCGTTGAGGAGTCGTTCGCCGTCTTCGACCCGAATAACACGTCCGAGCAGCCCACGCAGCCTGGCGAGCGCCGCGTCGCGAAAGCGGGGATTGTGAGCCGCCTGCTCGGCGGAACCACGCCGCGCTCCGCTCAGAACGCGAGCGGCACGCGAGGCAAGCTGCCTGCGACGGCGACACCATCGACGGGTACCACGGCCTCCCAGCAGCCTGGGCAGTCCTTTGAGGTGGAGCTCGAGGCCGACGCCTTGGTCGCTCGGCTGCTCGCCGAGAATCCTGTCCCTCCCCCTCCCCCTCCCCCTGCCCCGAACCCTACGAGCGACATCGGCGACATTTGGAACGGGGGCGTCTCTACGACGATGGGTGCCGCGGGCGCGGCCGGTTTGGACTTTTTCGGCTTCGGCAAAGAGCAAGAAGTGCAGGCGCATCTGCAAGAGGTAGAGCAATGGCAGAAGAAGGCGCAGGACGACGTGGCATTCCAGGCGTCGCTTCCGCAGCTGCCGCCGCTCACGAAGCATCTGCGCCGGCGTGAGGACGGCATCTGGGAGGACGAGGAGCTTGCGGTGCGCATGCTCCAGCTGATCGAACCACTGATCGTGCAGGCGATCGTCGAGCCGCTCGTGAGCCACATGCTCCACATGAGCGCCGCCGCCCTCTCGTCAAGCGGCTCGTCAAGTGGCGGCGGCCTCTCAATTGCGCGTTTCATCTCGATGGTGGGCATGGGCGGCTCGAGTGGGCCGGGCGGCGCCCGTACCGACCTGGACGCGAATGACACGCTGTGCGACGTTGCCGTGCGCCTGCTGCTGCTCGTGCTCGTCGAGGCCGATGCTCGGAAGAGCCCACCGCTGGCCGCCACCGCTGGAGCTGCTAGCAGTGGCGACGGCGCTGATGGTTGTGGTGGCGCCAACGGCGACGGCCACGACCACGGCCATGGAATCGCGAGCGGCGAAGGTTCGCCATCGCTGCCCAAGTACATCGAGCTCGGGCTCGATCCGGCGCGACAGCTGCAGGAGCTGCTGCTCTGTGCCGCGTGCTGGTGCCAGAAGCCCATCGGGCCCGAGGAGGGGGCTCATGCCGAGAAGAAGGAGTTGCAGCAGCAGCAGCTCAGCGCGGCGCTTGCGCGTCTCATGCAGGCGTGGTCATGCTGCGATGGCAAGAAGACTACGCGTGATGTGGCTGGAGGGCACACCGAGCTGCTGCCCGCCGTGGTGCCCGCCATCAAGGGCTTACTGCGTTTCGGCGCCTCGGGCAGTCGCGAGCTCGCTGGGCTCATGCATCTGCCGTGCTTGCAAGCGGAGCCGCCAACGAGTGAAGCCGGGCGCATCGAGACGCTGCAGCGCTTCGTCGATGACTACACGCAGTGGCGCGGGCTGTTACTGCGCAAGCCTTTTGTGGACGGGCTGCGCGCGCTTGAAATGGCCGACGCGCCCCCCAATGTGGCGACCGACAAGTGGACTGGCCGGCAGCTCCGCCTCTTCGATCAGCAGGACGCGACGAAGCGAGAACAACGCACCCTTTGCGAAAAGGTGCAGAGGGACTCTTTGGCTGCATTCAAGGCGCTCAGTGCCGAGGTGCAGCCGCGCGCGGCGATCACGCGATCCGTGATCGCGCGCACGCGTGCTGCGGTGAGCCAGCAGTGGGCTTGGGTGCGCCATTGCCTGTATGACGATCACCCGATCTGGGGGCGGTGCCGCACCTCGAGCAGCACAGACCTGCTGCCACTCGAGCAGCTCGGGCCTCCGGCAGGCGCCTCGGGCGAGATCACCTACCGGCTGTGTGACTGGCTCGATGCGCAGCGGCGCCACTTCGTCGTCGTGCCCGAGCTCCACCAACCAGAGTACCGCAAGGACAAGGAGAAGACCGCTGGTAGTCGCAAGGCGGCGCTGGGCAGCGAAGGCAACGCGGCATCAGGAGCGGCGGAGGCGGTCGCCGGCGGCGGCGCGGCGACCCAGGCGGTGGCCGACTCGCACGCCGGCGAGGGCGGCGAGAGGGTGACGGGCATGATTGGCTCCGCGGGCAAGCTGCTCTCGTCGGTCGCGCTGTCGATCATCCCCAAAGGGGTTCCGGCAGAGGATGTGCCCGATGAGGTGGCCGACGAGGGTGCGGACGAGGATGAGGACGAGGACGAGGGCGAGGAAGCTGACGATGAGGATGGCAGCCTCGGCGCGCTGATCGGCTCGGACGTCTTCGATCGGCCGTTTTTCCAGACAGATGCCGAGCTCGTACGACCGTACGGCGTGCTCCAGGGCAAGCTGTACATCTCGGACCGGACCGTGCGCTTCCTCGCGATGGGCGGCAGCGGCGAGGCGGCACCCAAGGACGCTAAGGACGTGGCAACCCTGAGCTCCGTCTGCAGTGCAGCCATGGCGCGCGACAGCGCACTCGCGTGGCCGCTCGCCTCGGTCAAGCAGATGCATCGGCGTCGGTATCTGATGGAGCAATCGGCGCTCGAGCTCTTCGACGACGCGGTCGACATGCTGCTCTTCAACTTCAAGTCGAAGCGACTGCGCTCGCGCGTACGCAGCTGGATCAAGAAGAAGAGCATGCTCGAGTACCGCGACCGCGACCGCGGGACTCGGGGCTTCCGCGAGCAGCTGCATGAGCTGCAGGAGCGCTGGCAGCGGCGCGAGCTGTCCAATTTTGAGTACCTGATGCGCCTCAACGAGCTCGCGGGTCGCTCGCACAATGACACGAACCAGTACCCCGTCTTCCCCTGGGTACTCAAGGACTACACGAGCGACAGCCTCAACCTGGCCGACCCGGCAGTCTTCCGCGACCTCGCGCGCCCGATGGGTGCGCAGAACGAGGTGCAGCGTGAGATCGTCATGAACATGTACGAGGAGTTCGACGACCCGGACATCCCCAAGTTCCACTACGGCTCGCACTACTCAACGGCGGGCTTCGTGCTCTACTACCTGTTGCGCGTCGAGCCATTCACCTCGTACCACAAGGGGCTGCAATCGGGCAAGTTCGACCACGCCGATCGGCTGTTCCACTCCATCGAGCGCACGTACCACTCGTGCACGCACTCGAGCTCGGACGTCAAGGAGCTCGTGCCCGAGCTCTTCTACCTGCCCGAGGCGCTCCTGAACAGCAACCGATGCGCCCTGGGCATGCGCCAGGACGGCCAGCGTGTGGATGACGTGATGCTGCCTAAATGGGCGTCCGACGCGCATGACTTCATTGCCAAGCATCGGGCCGCCCTCGAGAGCGATCACGTCTCGGCCAATCTGCACCACTGGATCGACCTGATCTTTGGGTACAAGCAACGCGGCAAGGCGGCTGTTGAGGCGCTCAACGTCTTCTACTATCTCACGTATGGGGTCGATTTTCGCGGGCTTAAGCCCGACGAGGTTCGCGCGCAGAAGGCTCAGATCAACAACTTTGGACAGACACCGCAGCAGCTGCTGCTCACGCCGCACCCGCAGCGTCGGCCCCGGGCGCTGCCGCCGCCTCTGCCCGGGCGCGCGCGCGAGGAGAAGGTGGAGCCCGTGCTCATGTACCGACTGGACGGTGTGCCGCTCGCGCTGCTGGCCCTCGAGGAGGCTGTGGTCATCTTCGACTCGCAGCGGCGCACGCACCACCATCGCGTCGAGCGTGGGCGCGGCCTCGCAGAGAAGCCGATCACTACGGGCGGAAGCGAGCACGCGCGCCTCTCGACCTTTGCACCCAACGTACCGGTCGCGCGCGCTGTCACGCTCGTGGGCACCGACCCGCGCGCGCGCGACGTGCTGCTCGTGAGCGGTGCGCATTGGGACCATTCGCTCTGCATCAGCCTGGCGCATTCGTCGGGCGGGACGCGCCATCGGCTGCGCTACCACTCAGACGTGGTCACGTCCGTCGCGGTCTCCAAGGACGGCAAGTGGCTCATGAGCGGCTCGTTGGACTCGACCGCACTGCTCTGGTCCCTCGGAGAGGGCGGCCTCGCCTCGACGACTCCCTCGAACGCCAAGGCACCGACCATGGGGCTGCACCCGACGCATGTCCTGCGCGGCCACTCGGCGGCGGTGCTCTCGGTCGCACTCTCGTCGGCGATGCGCCTCGCCGCTTCGGGGTCGCGCGATGGCTCGACGGTACTGTATACGCTGCGAGACGGCAAGAGGACACGCGTGCTGCGCGAGCCGGGCGCGGCTGGGATCGAACAGCTCATGCTCTGCGACTCGGGTCACATTGTGGTCGTGGCCGCTGCGGGCAGCCGCATGCACCTCTTCACGCTCAACGGGCTGCTTGCGTGGTCGTGGGAGAGCTGTGCCGCGGGCGTGAGCGCGCTCGCGCTCTCGAGCTGCGGCGGAGCGCTCTTCTGCGGCTTCGACGATGGTGCGATACGCTCTTGGCGGCTTCACGATCTCAAGGCGCTCGTGCAGTACGTGCCCGCGCCCGCACCTATCACGTGCCTTTTCCCTGCCGAGGGCGGCTTGCTCGTGGGCACAAGCCAGCGCCACCTACTCATCTACCCGGCTTTCTCCTCGGTCGACGATGCGCTCCAGCATGCCAAGGAGGCCGAGGCAGCGGTTGAGGCGGCAGCAGCTGAGGCGGCGGCGGCCAAGGCAGCAGCTGAGGTGGCGGCGGCCAAGGCAGCAGCTGAGGCAGCGGCCAAGGCAGAGGCGGCAGCGGCCAATGCAGAGGCGGCAGCGGCCAAGGCGGCTGCCGAGGCGGCAGCGGCCAATGCGGCAGCGGCTGAAACGGCTGAAGATGTGTTGACGACCATCATGCCTTTCACGTCCTTGACGGCTGAGGCGGCAGCGGCCAAGGCAACGGCCGAGGCGCCAACGGCTGCCGCTGGGGCCAAGACCGGAGCGGCTGAGGGAGCCCTGGCTGGAGAAGACTTTGGACTTGACACCATCGGGCCCTTCAAGTCCCTGACTGTAGCAGTCGACACCATCGGGCCCTTTAAGTCCCTGACTGTAGCAGCGGCCGAGTGGGCAGCGTACGAAAAGGCAGCATCCGAAAAGGCGGCGATGGAGGCGGCCGATGCAGAGAGGGCAACGGTAGAGGCGGCCGTATCGGAGGCGGCCGTAGCGGAGGCGGCCGTAGCGGAGGCGGCCGTAGCCGAGTCAAGGGCAGCCAAGATGGCGGCGGCCGAGGCGGCTGCGGTGGAGATGGCGGCGGCATCTGATAAGGCGGCGGCCGAGAAGGCGGCGGCCGAAAAGGCGGCGGCCGAGAAGGCGGCGGCTGCGGCGGCGGCTGAGTTGGCGGCGGCAGAGTCGGCAGCGGCGGAGAAGGCGGCGGCGGCTGAGAAGGCGGCCGAAAAGGCGGCCGAGAGGGCGGCCGAGGCCGAGAAGGCGGCGGCGGAAGCGGCGGCGACGGAAGCGGCGGCGATGGAATCGGCGGCGACCGAGAAGGCGGCGGCCGAGAAGGCGTCGGCCGAGAAGGCGGCGGCCGAGAAGGCGGCGGCCGAGAAGGTGGCGGCCGAGAAAGCGGCAGCCGAAAAGGCGGCGGCCGAGAAGGCGTCGGCCGAGAAGGCGGCGGCCGAGAAGTCTTCGGCCGAGAAGGTGGCGGCGATGGTGACAGCGGCGGAGATGGCGGCGGCGCAGGAGAAGGCAGCGGAGATGGCGGCGGCCGAGTTGGCGGCGGCCGAGAAGGCGGCGGAGGCCGAGAAGGCGGCGGCTGAGAAGGTGGCAGCCGAGAAGGTGGCAGCCGAGCAGGCGGCGGCCGAGCAGGCGGCGGCCGAGCAGGCGGCAGCCGATCAGGCGGCTGCTGAAAAATCTGCAGAGGCTGCTGCGGCTGTGGCGGCGGCAGTTGAAGCAGCACCGGCAGCTGAGGCAGCAGGGGCGGCGCAAACAGTTGAAGAAGACGTTGGACTCGACACCATCGGACCCTTCAATTCTCTGACAGCACATGTAGCAACGGCCGACGAGGCGCCAAAGAGTGAGGCTGAGGGAGAGCAGGCCGGCGAGATTGGGCCATTCAAGTCCCTGTAAATTCAATGCGCGGTGTCTCGACGGTGTACACGACCGGACGGTGCGTAATACAAAAATGCCCAGCTGAACGTTGATTTTTCGTTTGTCGCGTTTAGCACACGGGTTCGTCGCCGGCGCCCGATCCGAACCGCGGACCGCCGGCGCTCCGAACCGGGCGGGGGGCGCTCGTCTCGAGCCCGGGGCCGCCCCGGGCCGAGCCTGCAGCCTCGCGCGCCGTCGACCCGACCAGGCCGGTGCGGATTGCATTGGCCGTGCACATTCGCGAAGCTCGGAGCATTCTCGGCCCATCGCGATCGCCGAGGCGACTCGCATTCGATTTGATATGTTATCCCCGGGCCGGCGTCCCTAGGTCGCGGTGCCGCGGTCAACCGAGAGCGGCGCGTTGACCGCACCGCGCGGCGCAACCCCGCGCACGAGCACGTCGACGACGTTCTCGCACGCCGTCATGTCGATCTCGCGCCGGACGCTCACGACCGCGGACCCCAAATGCGGAGTGAAGAGCGTCCGCGCGCTATCTGCAAGCAGCGCGGCGGGGATGTCGCGCCGGCGGTCCGCGAGCGCCCAATCTTCAAGCTCAAACACATCCGCAGCGTAGCCGGCCAGCGCGCCGCTCGCGAGCGCGTCCGCAACGGCGCCCTCGTCGACGCAGCCGCCGCGGCCGACGTTGATGAGAAACGCACCGCGCTTGGCGCCCGCGAGCGCGGCCGCATCGACGAGGTGGCGCGTCGCGGGCATGAGCGGCGTCAGCGGAAACGCGTAGTCGGCCGCGCGCAAGACCGCGCGCGCATCGGCGACGCGCTCAAAGGCGGGTGGCGGGCGCGCGCCCGGCGCACGGCCTGCGGGACACGCCCACGCTTCCGCTGCCGCTGCCGCCCACGCGGCCGCGCCGGCGTCCTCGTCGCACCACACGAAGCGCGCAACGCCAAAGCCGCGCAGCCGCTCGGCGAGCGCGCGGCCGACGGCGCCTAGGCCGATGATGCCAACGGTTGCGCCGTCGAGGCCCGCGCCGAATAACTCAGGTCGCCAGCCCGCGAAGCTGCCACTCCTCACGCGCGCGTCGCCCTCGGCCACGTGCCGCGCGAGGCTGGTGGCGAGCGAGACAGCGAGCTCCGCGGTGGGCGCCGTGAGCAGGTCCCCACAGCGGGAGAAGTATATGCCGCGCTCAGACATGGCCGCGATGTCGAAATTGTCGCCGCCGCGCAGCGCACCCGAGACAATGCGGAGGAGCGGGCACGCGTCGAGGAAGGCGGCGTCGACGGTGTCGGGCATGAAGGCGATGAGCGCGGCCGCGCGCGCGGCGCGCTCGCGGATGGTCGCGAGCGGGAGCGGCGCGGAGGCCGCGTCGACTACGTCGGCCTCGAGGTTGGCCGCGGCGAGGATGGCGCGCGCGTCGGCGTGGATGGGGTGCGTGATGAAGACGTGGCCGGCTGAGTTGCGTGTACTCATTCCAGCGTTGCGTTTAGCGATGGCTTTGCGACGAAAAAGAGACGAACGTCTTGAAGGAAGTCCACACGATAGAAAGGGCACCGAGATCGGCTCCGACAAGGGGAGGCTCCGACGCGCGGGCGAACTTGGAACTTGTTTGTGGAATTTCAAACTTCCCGAGATCGATCGGTTCAAAAACAGGGAGCACACACTATCGATCGGTACCCCTTTCATGGCTCACCGGGTTATTCTCCGCCCTTGATTCTCCGCGGTTCTGCCAGCGTGCCTCTGAAATTCTACGATAGGTCGATATTAAGTCGAGTCGTTCTGATGCGGCGTGTGGGCGTGAAATGGGCGTGAAACTTTTCAAGGTGTCGGTGAGAATGGTGCGGTGAGATTGACGCGCGGATAGATATGCGCGCGAAGAGCGGGCGAGAGCGGAGAGGGGTTGTATTGCCTTGCGGCCGCGCAGACCGCAGAGGGCACGCTGGTACGCAACATTCGACCTTGCTACCATAATCGCTACCATGCTTATTTCCACCCTGTATGCCACAACGTGTTCCGCCTCTACAAGAGCTGCTGGATCAAAGGCATAAGCGGCGACGCGAGTCAAAACCTGGGAAGCAACGGTCAGTGCGTCTTTTCCCAAGCGCCGCTGCCTCCGGCTCCGCCGTCGTGATGGTGCTTAGCGACATCGCGCGCCGGCGCGACGGACGACGGCGGCCGCCCGCCTACGCACGGCGGCTCGGCAAATGTGCCCGCCCTCTCGTCCCACGTCCATCGCAGGGCGCGTCCCGAGCGCAGCTCCTCCCACAAGCACTCGACCGAGGCGGGCAGCTTGGTGTGTATCGCTTGCAAGCGATGATGGTACATCGAGGGCAGGATGAGGCGTTGCAAGGCTTCAGATGGCGGCGGACCCTCGGGCAGGCCACTGATCCCCGCGCAGCGCAGAAACTCGACGAGATCCACCAGCTGCTGATATCTCGCGCCAGGCCAGGCGCCGCCCGCAGCCTTCGTTGTGGCTGCTGTAGCATTTCCGAGTACCCATCGATCGTAGGCGACGAGCATTGTCGGGCAGCGGAGCGAGTGCGCCGTGGCGAGCGCGGCGAGCAAATAATTCTGCCATAGAAACAGGCGATCCGTCATGGACATTCTAGATGAGGCTGCCACCTCGGAAGGGTGCCGGAAGGGCACGATGCATGCTAGCGGCCCTGAAAAGTGCGGGCTCCACAATGGAAGCGTGCGTGCGAATCGTACGTCTTTGAGAACCCATGCCGCGCCTCGCGCGTGCTTGTCCATGTCCGCGACGATCGACGCTGCTCGGCCCCTGAAGTATGGAGACGCATTTTTCCAAGAGACTGCACGTGGCGATTCGGCAAAGCCATGCGGGAAGATGTACCATCGCTCGCCCGCCCTGCGTATGGCTTCATAATTGAGCGCCACGACGTCCGAACGCTCGTAGTATCCACGTTGGTTGGCACCGTCTGCCGGATATTCTGCACCGCCTCCTCGCCACAGCTCTGGTCGCCCGTTGCCCAGCACCGACGCGACAATCGACGTTGTTAGAGAAGAGCCTGAGCGGGACATGCCCATAATGATGACCTCACCAGCCGTGCCGTGGTGCTGCTGCGACTGATGTGATGATGACGCGGGCTCACATAAGAATCCTACCATTTCGCGTTCGAAGCAGCATGGAAATCCTCATCAACAAAACATGTGAGGAATCCAAATTCCTCAACTACCGGTACACAGCTGTGAAGCGTGAACTGTGACGCTCGAATATGGCCGCGCGTTCCCGCTTTTTATTGTGCTAGACCGCGGCACCGGCAAGTCGGCTCGCGTACGCTTCCTCAAGTCCGGCGAGCATCTCTACGAGCGCGGCGTGGCTTTGGTAGTTGTAGGCCTTGTGCAGCCCGACTGGGCGACTGGAGCGCAGGCGTTCGACGGCAAACTGCTTGGCCACATCAGCTGGCGCCACCCGGTGGGCCATTTGCTGAAGGATCTCGATGAAGAACGCGTCTTCGAATTGTCCTCGCTGCCAGCACGCGCGGTCAAGGCACGCGATCGCGTGTGAGCGACGCCGAAGCGAGAGCCCGCCATTACCGCCGACGGCAGCGAGCCACGGCTTGCCGCGCACCCAGCCGTCGTCGGGGTCGAAGGGCGCACCGACGTAGTCGTACGCATCCACGAAACGCTCGAGGCTGGGGCCTAGCAGCAGAGCATCCTCCTGGAAGATGAGGACGACCTCTGCCCCCACGCGCGACCAGAACCAATGCGAGCAGAGCAGCTGCGAGTACTCTTGCGACGACCGCAAGTTGTCCACGCCAAGGTTGACACAGGCCACGCGCGCCCACTCCACCGCCGAGAAGTGGCGGGAAAGCGACTCGAGGTTGGTCGTGCCGTGGAAGAGCTGAATCGCCCACGCGCAGCTCCCGCTCCCGTGGAGCAGACAGCCTACGTTACGGATAACGTCGGCCGTGCGCTGCACCATCTCGGGAGCAGCGCGCGGCTCGACGATGACGGCCACGCGCTCAGCACCCTCGAGGGTCGCCGGCGCAAAGGGCAGCCGGCGCAAGAGGGGGCGCGTGCGTGATAGGAAGCCCTCGTAGGTCTCGAGAGAGGTGGTCTCGGCCCCCAGCCGCGAGAGGGCGTGGAGCGTCGCCACCTCTGGGTGAAAGTCGAGCACCTTGCTGCGCAGCTCGGGGGCGAGCTTTGTGGCCATCAGCTGCAGCACCGCGTCGCTCCGCGCGGCCGCGGCCGCCGGCTGGGCGAAGCCGAGATCGGAGACATCGTTGAGAGATGCGGGCGTCCCACCCTCGCTGCTCTGGGACAGCAGCGCAGCCAATGATGGATCAGGAGCAGGTACCGAGGCAGGCGCCGGGGCAGACGGCGGCGGTGGCGGTAGCGGCAGCGGTGATATTATCGGTGGCCATTGGGACGATGTCGGCGTTCGCTGTGACGCTCCGCCCACCGAGGCAGTGCTCGTTGGCGCTCTGGATGGATTGCTTAAGCATGGTCCACTTACGTAAGCATGGTCCACTGGCTTACCGAGCGCCTGCCGTGCAGCCACGAGGCTCGAGGGGGCGGCTTCGACCGGTGGCAGCAGGAGCAGCCGCGCCTTGCAGCAGATCCATCGCAGAGCAAAATGGCGCTCGAGCGCGGACTCGTCCGATCGCCCCTCAAGCACAGCCGGAGAGCTCGGCACATCCCGATCTACGAGCGCTCGCACGAGCGGTGGAGCGTCTCCGAACGCGCGGAGAGCTCTAGCCAGCCCTTCGGCCTGCGCTTCTATCGGGGCCGGCGATGTGTCTGAGCTTGTGCAGTCAGGCCGCCGCACGGCCGCCTCGGGCACGACCAGGATGCTTGTTGCCGGCGAGGGCGATGACTGACCTGCGAGCAACGCATTCGCTGACGACGCGACGGCAGCCGCCGTGGAGGCCGTCGCCCCTTGGGGCCAGACGACGATAAGCGTGTGTTCCTCGGTATGTGCAATAGCCTCTGTCTCTGCAGCCAGCGGCTCGTGAGACAATGATCGCCTCACGAGGCGGCCTGCGAGGGCTTGCACGGCGAGAGACGGCGTGGCCAGCGCTCTGTCAAGCGTGCTCCTCTGATCGACGCTCAGTACGGTGGCGGATGCGGAAAGCGTGTGGGTGCCTCGCAGTGCTGGCAATACAAGCATGGCTGGCCTCGTTTCTCCAAAACATGCTGCGCACTCGGCCCGCGTTCGTAGCGGTTGCGCAAGGTTGGTCAGCGAAGCTGCAGGCAGCTCAAAAGGCAGACTCAAGCCTATGGTCGTGAGGTAATCGACGAGACGCTGCTGCACCTCACCAGCATCCTCGGAATCGTCGGCAACGTGTGAACAAACACGAATGACGCGCAAACCGTCACGAGCTAGGCTCGTAGACCTTGATCGTGCCTCAGCCTCTGTGAGAACTTGTACGAGTGAAGCCAGCGCGTAGTCCATCTGGTGCGACCACGCAAAAGGCAACCACGCACCAGATGGACTACGCCAGCGCGGCAATACCAGCGCCAGGCCGAGTGCACGCGCAATACCGACAGCACTTCGCACGCACGCGATGAAGTCCGTGTCGGCAGACGGCGTGACTAGGAGCGCCATAGAAAGCGTGAAAGTGTGTTCACAGCTCTAAAGTACCCGTGTGAACGTTAACACGACACACGCGCCTACTGGGGCTACGACACTGTTACTGCCCATGTGTCCCGTCGGTGCCCGTGTGCAGCTCAGAAGTCATCCTCGAGCAGCTTCTCGAGTTCAACATCGTCGTCATCGCTTTCGGATGCAGGCTCAGTGGTGCACTCGCCACTCTCATTGGCACCGGCAGCTTCGGCTGCTGCCCCGTCGATGGCCTCTGCTGCTGCTGCCCGTCTGGTGGCTTCGGATGCTGCTAGGTCGGTGGCTGCACGCTCACGCGGACGATCGAGGTCACCATCGAGGTCAAAGGTGCGGTCAAAGGCGATCTCCGTCGCGAAGCCTATGGAGGGAGCGAGGTTGATGGTGGCATGACCCCAGAGCGAGGGGACGAGTAACACGTCACCCGCCTGCTGATCGCACGTGAGCGGCTCGCCGACAGCGCGAGCGGCGCCATCGAGGGCAAGTTGGATGTGGCGCTGCGCGTACGCTGCGCCCTCAGGCGGCCAGAGCAACCAGCGCTTGTGCCCTCGGATGAGCCAATTCCACGCCGACTCGTGCCAGTGATGCTGCGCGCCCGCGCCCGCGCCCCCAACGTAGAACTGTATCGAACGTGAGCGGAGCAGACGCGAGTTGTCGGATGCGTCCTCTATGAACGGCGGACGCTCCCATTCCTCGAGTAAGCGCCGATGCTCCGCATTAGCAGCCTTGTCGGTGGCGCCCACGAGCTCGATGTCGCCGCGGAGCTTGCGACCATCGGTGCTGCTGGGAGTCGCGTTGCGCCCCACGAAGTGCCACCCGTTGAGTGCCATGAACACCGACTTAGGGGGCTCTTCTGTCGTCACCGACGGCAGCCGAGCAGCGTCGCGTCGCTTGGCCGCCTTTGGTGGCTTAGAGCGGCTTGTGGGCGACTTCGTCGCACTTGGCGCCTCGCCTTCATCACGATCGGTACCGGCGTCGACGCCGGCTGTGCCACCGCCACAGCGGAAGATAGATGAGGGTCCCGTGACCTCGAGCATCTCGCGTAGGCTCGTTCGGTTAGGCGTGACCATGACCACGCTCGCCGAACCCTCCGCGTAAGGGTAGACCTCAAGCCGTAACGACAGGTTACCCAGCCGCTCCTGCAGAGCGTCGCGTGCCCAGCCCGCGCGCCAGTGGCGAGGCATCTGCGTGCCCCGCACGAGCACGGGCGTGCCCAGCCCAATCCAGTCGCTCACTATGTCCTGCGTCGTGAGCTCCGATGCATCCAAAATAGGCAAGTCGCATCCCGTTTTGGACTGCAGTAGACCCTCCGCATGATCGGCTGTCTTGGCGACCGTCGCGGAGGATGACGCGCAGTCCTCGGGCTCCCACCCGCTGCCGCTGCTACGGGTGCTCTTGCTAGCAGCTCGAGACGAGACGGAGCGCCGACGCCGTCGTGTCTTCTCGCAGCGCCACTTGCGAGACTTGAGGCTCTCGATGGGCGCAGAGGCGACCTTACGGCTCTGCAGCGCCCGCAGCATGGCAGCGCAGTGAGCGACGTTGGCGCCCGAGTTGCTCAAGGCCACGTCCTCAGGCGAGCGCCCCCTGCCGTCGAGCCACTCCTCGGCCCAGATCGGTTCGAGGCCTGCAGCTGCTGGCGCACGTGACGATGCTGGCAGCGCCGCAGCGAGCATCGCGGCGGCTGAGACGGAACCGTGACTAGCCGCTAGGTGCAAAGGTGTCTGCCCGAGGATGTTGCGTGCCGTCGTGTTCGCGCCGAGCGCGAGGAGTGGCTGCACTAGCTGTGGCGCGCCAAAGGCCGCGACAAAATGTAGCGCAGACCACTTGAACTTGGTGTACTCGTTCACACGGGCGCCCCGGCGAGCCAGCTGCTCGATGAGGCCGTGGTGGGTGATGCACTGGGCCATCGCCGTGCGCACGTCCGCCCGTGTCACGACCCCTGTGTCGCGCGCACGCTCGACGATCGTCGCCATCGAGGGGTCGAGCGCCATCGCGCAGCTGGCGAAGAGTTCGCGGCTGTGGCCCATCATGGTGCTGCCGGTCATGCTGCCGTCAAGGGCTGAGCCTCGAGAGCTTGACGCGGCCTGCAGGATCCAACGCGACAAGCTCACGCCCCAGCCCTCAAGCTCATGGGCGACGTGCAGCAGGCTACGAATAACGATTCCCGCGCTGGCGCGCTCCTCTGTGAGGGTGTCGTCCCATTGCAGAAAACTCTTCCGCGCTCGCTCGTTTGCCAGCCTGAGCAGTTCCTCAAAGTTGCCGGCGTAGAGAGCAATATCAGTAGGCTCGCGAACTTTGGCTAAGACCTTTATGCTGCCGTTCTTGAACCTGCGTGGACCACGTCGCCTAATGGGTTGTTGGCCCATGCAGCGGGCTACACTCGTGCGAGTGCGCTCGTCATGTGACGTGAATGTCTCGTGTTTTGCAGCTCCGCGAAGCGTCGTCTCGGTCACGAATGTTCTTCCACAGCGGTGGCGCGGCACACAAGCACCAATTACCCCATGGGAACGAATGAACATCTCTATTCAACCAGTTGCTGCTCGGCTATTTGGTGAGCTCAGGGTGAGCTCACAGGGCGACAAACGCCTTCCTAAATTGAACGAAGATCTCGACGAGGACGAGAAAAGCCGCGCCGAGCGCGACGGCGACCGGCAAAGTGAACCAGCTGTCAACACCAGACGAGCGCTTCGTTTGCTGGCGTGACGTGGAGCCATCTTCGTCGTCGAGGGCCTCGGCCTCGTCGCAGGTACCGCTCTCCTGCCTGCCGTGGAGGCGCCGCCGCCGCTCCGCCTTGGCAGCCTCGGCCTCCTTCTTGGCCGCCTCAGCCTCGCGCTGCTGCTTCTCTCGTTGCCGTGAGGCCTTGAAGCGTGCTAAGCGTTCCTCTTCCTCCAGCTTCTCGCGCTTCTCGCGCGCAATGCGGTGGCTTTTCACGTCATGCGCTGCCATGTAACACGTAAACGTGCCGCCTTTGGGCACGAGCAGAGCGCCCCAATACTGGTCCGACTTGGTCTCACCGCGCCACTGCTTGGCGAGCACGACGCAAAGCACCTCGCCCTGCAGGTACCACGTCGATTCCTCGGCGTTCACCGGTCCACTGAGCGGCTCGCAGTGCAGCAGCGTCTTGCCAAGCTTTGTGTGCTTCACGACCAGATGATCAGCAGATATGACACACACGACGTCCTTCTTGATCGTGTCGGGAGGGATGGGGACCCACAGCTCGACTTGCGCGTCATCCTCCTTCCAGTCCCAGAAGGCGCCGCTCTTGCTCTCGCTGAACGGCATTGTGATTGTCGCGATCACAGCACGACCGCGTGTGAATTATAACTATGTTGGACAACAAGGAGGCGGTCAAAAAAGTGTTGCACCAACATCCGCGGTCCCGGCTCCCCCTTTTTGCATGCATGCAGAACTGACAACTGGGGGAAGAACTGAC
This sequence comes from Chrysochromulina tobinii, assembly GCA_001275005.1. Classification (NCBI taxonomy): domain Eukaryota; phylum Haptophyta; order Prymnesiales; family Chrysochromulinaceae; genus Chrysochromulina; species Chrysochromulina tobinii. The sequence goes on from JWZX01002856.1 coordinate 33,688, forward strand.
AGAACTGACAACTGTTTGGTTCTGCGAGCTGGGAGAAGATTCCCTCCGTGAGCGCTTGCATGCATGCGCTCACAGTCGCTCTTACTTGGGGCTGCTTCTCTGCAGAGCCTGGTAGACAGCTGCCTTGTCGGCGGCGCATGAGGGCGAGCACGGCAGCGCCGCACCCTGCAGCTCGGCGGACAGCTCGGAAAAGCTCAGGACCTGCAGCGGCGCGAGACTGCCCACCGTACCGCTCACGCGCTGCACGCCGAGAGCGCGCAGGATAGGCAGGTGCGCAGCCTCCGTGAGCTCGTGCGCGCTCAGCCAGCGCAGCAGCTCGCGCGTCTGCGCCTCCGACTTTTGCGCCGCCTGCTCGGGCGTCAGTGTGCTCGCCTCCGGCGCCGGGCCGCCGGCCAGAGGCATTTCGCCGTGCAAGTCAGTCCGAAGGGCGTCGAGATGCTTGACCGCGAGATCATCACTCAGCTCGTGCTGCGCTACGGCTTGCGCGGCCTCTGTGCCGGCCGGCGGCGTAAAGTTGTCCTGCAGAGCTGCGAGCCGCCTCGCCTCCATCTGCACGCTGAGCGGAGCTTGGTGCCCTGAGGACGTGGCCATCTCTGGGTCTGCCGCTTGCAAGGTCGGCGGGTGGTCGGGCGGTGGCAGCCCCGGGTCCGCCGCTTGCAAGGTCGGCGGGTGGTCGGGCGGTGGCAGCCCCGGGTCCGCCGCTTGCAAGGTCGGCGGGTGGTCGGGCGGTGGCAGCTCTCTGCTTGGCGGCAGAGATTTATGCGTCGGGCATTGATCGCACGACTTGCGGCAGTGCGCGTGCATGAAGACGGGATTGTTGACGCACTCCATCGCAGCCGCCCACGTGGGGCACTCGCTGTGATCATCTGCGCACGGATGCGCCTGCTCGGCACCGAGCTGCGGCGGCGCCGACCGCGGAGGCGGAGTGCTGCTCGCCTGCTTGCGCTGCATCTGGGCCTCCAGCTGGGCCTGAGCCTGCACCGCTGCGTTGATGTCCGCCTGCGCCGTCTCGACGTATCTAGCAAGCTTGGCCTTGCACCTCGCAGCCTCCGCCCCTCACTCTGCCACTCGATTGTCCTGGAGCTGCGAGTTGCACGAGAGCGCCTCTACAATAGCCTCGGCTACGGCGGCTGCGGATCCGGTACCGTCGTCCTCGGGCACGAAGTAGAGCGAGCTCAACACATGGTTGACCTGCAGCGCCTCTGCAAGGATGGCTGCACCCGGTTTGCCAATTGGGTTTCCACCCACGTCAAGTGACATGAGAACAGGGTGGGTCTTGAGGGTCTCCGCCAGCTCCGCGAGGCCGGCAACGCCGATAGCCTGGTCGACGAGGGACAATTTGACTACGCCGATCCCACTCTCGCTGGCAAGCGCCCGTGCGAGCTCAAAAGCGCCCTCGTCTCCGATTCTTGGTCCGTGGTCTCCGTGGTCAAGCACGAGCTCGGCGCAACCGCGAAGGTCATATCTGCCAAGCTTCTTGATTTCGTCCCATCCGCACACGCGCTGCACACCCTGTGCCACGGATACGTGCACCAGCGAGAGCACGCTGACCCTGGTGAGAACGCTCATAGTCCTCATAGCGTAGAGACAGCTTCTCGAGGAGCCTTGTGCCTTCACGTTGCGGCGCCTTTGCGGTCGTTCATGTGAACATGTGTTCGAGGGTTGGGTCTCAACATCTTATCTCGACAG
>JWZX01002857.1:0-20367 GCA_001275005.1 Chrysochromulina tobinii
CGAGGACCCCTCTTGGGTCGCAGCAAGACGGACGCACAAATTCCCAGATTCCAAGTTTCCGAGTCTAATACCTAGGGCTTGCCAACGACGAACGAGCAGGGTAGGGACTCTAGGGAGCACAGATTCCAGGATACAGAGCGCAGTTTCTATTTCCGCTCCTGTACTCTGACATAACCGATACATGCGGGATACATGCGGAATACATGCGGGATATATGCGGGACACGTATCACTCGGGGGTTTGGGGGTATCCAAGCGCGGTCGCAAGTAGGGCTCGATATACGTATCTTGATGTGTATCTCTTGTATCCCATATGTATCTGACATGTATCGTGATTGTTTCTTGTGTGTCATGTATCTGAGGGTTAAGATACATTTTATCTTAAATGTATCTTAATTGTATCTTAAATGTATCGTAAAGAAGGATACATACATATCCATAGGTAAGACATCAAATGATGGGCAAAGTGACAGATACAAATGTATCTTGATGTATCTCGATGTATCTTGATGTATATGAACGGGACACATCAAGATACAATCCAGATACATGCAGGATACATCAAGATACATCAGGATACGTATCCGATAGGACCCCCCCCCAAATAAGGATAGGAAACCCCCCGTCACCCAAGATCTCGGCCGTAGACGTACTATGTTCTGAGCCAGATATGGAAGTGCCCTACACGACGCACCAGCACTCTCCAGTGTGAGGTCTGGTCGGTCGGGGTCAGAGGGAGGGATAAGATATGAAGTTGATGTCCGAGGTCGGGGTCGGGTCTGAGACGTCATCAGGAAATCGAGAGTCGTTTCCGATCCCGACCGCGTGGAGACCTCGAAGGTCAACCCCACCCCGATCCCTAGGCGACCCCACCCGGCCCGCCGAGGCGAAGACTGAGAGTCGTTGGCGCACACTGGAGAGTCAGACACTGAAAGGGCGGGAACGGTCCGTCGGAGTTTCGTCACTGACCTCCCAGGGTTTCGTCATCTCCTTATTAGGGTTCCCAATGTTTCGTCATATAAGGAAATCTCGGGGAATAAAAACTCTATATTCATAGCGGTGTTGACGGCCGCGTCACGGCGTGAAGCGGTGCGCGCCGGTGTTCGTCCTCAGCGTCTGCGCCCGGCCGGTGCGTCCCCCGGTGTCCGGCTCCGGCGGCTGAGTGACGTGTCCTTCATCGCAATGCCTTCATACAGCTCTCAGCTGCCCGGTTTGCGGTTACCTGGTTACCCGGTTGCCCGGTTTCTAGAGATTACAATGAGAAATGCTGGATGGCGTGCGAGAAAGAGAAACGAAACCTACACGCGACGCAGCGTTCGCTCAACTACCACAAGAACTACGCTCCCGCTCGACGGCTCGTCGGTCTGCGATCTGCTTCGCCTCCGCGAGAAGTTGCTTCTTGAGGTCCTTGAACCCGGGCGACGCGCGCAAGCTCACATCTGCCACTTGGAGGAGCGAGTACAACTCATCCACACGCCCAGCCTCAACGGCCACCCGGAATTGTGCGGGAACCTGAACAAAGAGAGACCAGAGAGGATGTCAACCAGTGGTCATCAGTGCTCATCAGTGCTCATCAGTGCTCATCAGTGCTCATCAGTGCTCATCAGTGCTCATCAGTGCTCATCAGTGTCCATCAGATTTGGAGCCGATCGGAGGCGATCAGAGGCTGAGGCACCTCGAGCGGTTTTGCGAGCTCATCGGCGCTCTTGAAGCCGCTTGGCAGTTTGGGCGCCACGTCGGGCGCGCTGCGCGTGGAGACCATGGACGCATCGGCTGCAGCCGTCGCTTCGGCGTCGTGTCGGGCACACTCCTCGCGGGCGAGCTTCGCACGCGTCGCCGCGATCTGCTGCGCGAGAGTCGGCTTGAACGGCAGGTCAGGCTCCGCCAGGTCCGCTGCCGTCTCCGCGCCGTGTGCCGCCGCCGCCACGGCCTGCGCTGCTGCCTTTTCCTCAGCTTCCAAAAAAGCAGCGACCTCCGCCTCCGACTCCAACTCCGCTTGGCGCCTCGCCTCCTCTTCGGCACGCAGCTCCGCCTCTAGCTCGGCCCGCTCCGCCGCCTCACGCGCCTCCTTGGCTCGCACTCGTCGTTCGCGCGCCTCCTCGGGCGTCTCCTCGGGCAAGCTCGCGCTGACAGCCTTGGCGCGCGTCGCCGCAATCTGCTCTGCCAACGACAGCGGTCTTGGTGGAGGCGGCGGCGGTAGTGTTGGTGCCAGCGTGCAAGTTTCAGCCAAATCGCCAGCTGTTGCGGTATTGCCACCACCGGCCACTTTGGCACGCGTCGCCGCAATCTGCTCTGCCAAGGTCAGGGGTCTTGTTGGAGCAGCGGCTGCCAGCTGTGCGTCGATCTGGACTTTGGCGCGCGTCGCAGCGATCTGCGCTCTCAGATCAGGAGCCGCGGTAGGCTCATGTGGTGCTGGCATCCACTCTTCCACGCCAGCCGATGAAGTGACCCACGGCATGACGACGGAGAGACAAATGAGACAAATGAGACATCGGAGAGCGGCGCGTGAAGTTCAGCATGGCTGTGAACGTCGTGTTGGTGTGTTAGAAAGAACGTCGTGGGTCTTCAATTTATGAGCAAGAACACTCATAAAATGTCGTGAGAGGCACAACGCGAACACGCCAGCGACTCCAAGCAGCCTTTGCCGTTCAAGTTGGCCGTCTCGCGTTTGCGGCAGCACACTGTCGAGAGCATTCGATCAGTGGGCCATGGACTTGAGTGAAGATTTGAGTGAGGATACCAGCGCCTCCTCACCCTTCGTCGCCAAAGTGACCGCTGGGTCCGTCTGCGTGAGTCCATCCCAGATTTTGCTGCCGTCAAACAAGGTCTTGGGGCCGGCACCAGGCGCGGAACCCCCAAGAGGTGGCAGCTTCTTCTTGCTGGATGCCGCCTCGTGCTGCCTGTCCAGCAGCCGGACGTAAGCCGCCGGGTCAGGTCGGCAAAAGTACTCTCCCGCCATGATTTGGCTCACACTGAGCGAGCGCTCTGGCCGCACGAGGCACGCGTCCGACCGGGGCCGCATTGGAACCTGCGCACTGGGTCGCGGCTCCTGCGTGTACGAGCCACCTCGCTGGCGGACGAGCGAGATCTCGTATCCATACGTGGTGAATTTAGTCTGGTTGCGCCGCGGCGGCCCTCGCGCCCAGTAGTCGGGAGGCGGCCAGCGCATGACTGGCGGCAGCGTCATGGATTGGTGGGGCGAGGGGCGAGGAGCGAGGCCCTTGGTGGTCCGCGACATGTCGAGCGGCGCTCGGGATAGGACCTGTGTGGAGGGGGCCTTGCTGAGCGCCCTCCAGGGCTACGGTCGGCCCGAGCGTCTCGTGCAAAAAACGACGAGCAAAAGTGCCAGGACAACGCGTTCGAATTCACACGACACTCGAGACTATCGACCTGGCAGATGAGACGTCTGACGAGGCCCATGAAACGTGACCCGAAGCGGCCTCATCCCTCACACATGCAAGAATACAACGCGTCAAGACGCCAGCTGGCAGCTGCTCACTCTCCGGCGGGCGACGGAGGACCCCCAGACGGGGATGTTGCTGGGGTTTCTATCTGTTCCGTGATGTCGCACTTCGAGAGCCAAGTAGACTATTCCGTTGGAGGTCATACGGAGATTTCTGCATCTCCTCTCCTGCACCCCCCACCTTCATCGGCAAAATGGCAAGTTTCGCCCGTCTATTGCAGGAGGCCGTGCAAACGGCGGTGACTGACATACCCGGCTCCATTGTCAGCGCTGCTGTCGTCCTCGTGATTAACATTACTTGCGCCGGCATCATCTTCCCTGGAAGCCAGTTTGCAGATGGAGTAGTGATATGCCTTATGACCTCGGCCGCTGGAACAGCACTCAGTATACCGATCGGAAAAGACCGTCCGCTAAAGTATCTGATGGTGAGCGACACGTTCATGGCATCGCTCTTCACTGTGGCGTCGAGTAGCATCAGAGCCGGCACACCAAACTACTTTGGCACGCTGGTGGCCACAATGATGTTCAGCAGTCTCATCAACGCGCTGTGCTACATCGGTCTCGGCGTTGCCAAAGTGGGCAAGCTTGTCGAGCTCATGCCGTCGCCCGTCATTTCCGGGTACCTCGTCTCCATGGGATTCGCTCAGCTATCCTCCGCGGCTAAACTGATTTCCGGGGTCCCTCTGACCGACCCAGCGAGTCTGGCTCATTCGCCGTTGCTACCCTCCTTCTTAGTGGCACTCGGGCTCGGCAGCACCGTCTATGTTCTGCAGCGCAAAACCACGGGGCTCGTCAACGTGTTGGTCATGCCCACCTTCCTTGGCTTAAGCATCACCACATTTGCTGTCCTCCGCCTGCTGCTGCCCGCCGCTGCACTCTCGGGCGCCTCCTTCGAGGTCCCCGCCTCAGTCGACCTGCTCAAGACGATCGAGCGGCTCGACCTCTCCAATATCGATTGGAAGTTGGCCTTCACAAGTGCTGTGCCCATCTCGGTCACATCCATGGTGCCAAATACCTTTGGACGGCTCCTCACCTACAGCTCGCTTGAGTCGAGGTGTGACGTACAGCTCGATTACAACGTGGAGCTGATCGCGAGCGGCGTGATGAACCTGGCGGCCGTACCCGCCGCGATGACTCCTGCGGTCAGCTTCTCGGGCATGCTTCTGAGCCATATGCTCGGCGCACGAGGCCGACTGCCGCAAGTCGTGGGCATACTGACGAGCGGCTACTTACTCTTCATTGGGATGGGGTTGGTCGAGGCACTTCCAAAGATGATGTCCGCTTCGCTCCTGGTCACGCTCGGCTGCAGCTTCCTAGTCAGTGAGCTCACGGACGCGATCCAGTGCTTGAAGAAGCAAGAATTCGCTCTGGTGCTAGTGCACCTGGCGGTGACCATCTACTTTGGCATGCTCTACGCCGTGCTGAGTGGGCTCCTCTTCTCCATGCTCATCTTCATAGTCGACTATGTGAGCCACTCCGGGGTGGTCCAGTCGGCCACGTCAGAACTGAAGCGCTCCACCGTGGTACGCACCAACGAAGAGTGGGACTTCCTCGCGGAACACGGGGCCTCGACCCTCATCATTCACTTGCAAGGGATGGCCTTCTTCGGCTCAGCGAGCCAGGTGACAGATGGCAATCGCGCTCATTGTCTGATGAGTGCCTCCCCAATGGCATGCTGAGGCATGCTGAGTGCCTCCCTAATGGCATGCTGAGTGCCTCCCCAATTGCATGATGAGTGCCTCCCCAATTGCGTGCAGGTGATCGATGTCATGCGCGCTCATCGTCTCGCACTGACGAGCGAAGGGCGGGAGCTTCGGAACATCATCATCGACTGTGAGCTGTGCCCTATGATCGACACGTCCGCCGTCTCTGCTCTCTTCCTCGCCAGGCGTATCTGCAAGGAAGCAAGGCTCATCTTCACGGCGGCGAATCCCGAGGTCCGATCGATGATCGAGAAGCGTCGAATCGACTTTCTTTATTTCGAGACGCTGGACGACGCGCTTGAGGCATGTGAAACCGACCTTCTCAAGCTCTATGCTATCACCCGAGCTCTCTTTCAACGGACAGGCTCTATGTCTGCGATTGAGCGTAGTCCTTCCGCGTCTTCGAACATCTTCGGCCTCTTCCGCCAAATGTCTCTCAAGCGTACAGGCACCAACTCCCTCTTTCAAGCCCCCGGGGCAGCGGCCAAGGTAGGTCTCGAATCCAAATCGGACCTCACCGAGCCCATGATCATCGGAAGAAAAGCTTCTGGTGACCGATGGCACAAAGCCGTCCACCTCCACCGCATAAAGAGTGAAGATCTGGTCGGCTCTTCGACGGCCGATAGGGTCGGAGGCATCGCTGTTTATCCTGCTGAGGAGTGCAAGGCGCACGCGCTCGCAAACCCTGAAGGGCATCGGCGCCTCATCGAGCGCTTCGTGCAGGGGGTGGAGGCGGTAATTAGCCTCTGATGGCCAATGATGACCTCTGATTGCCACTGGATGCCTCCCTCATCGAGCGCTTCGTGCACGGGATGAAGGCGGCAAATGGGATCCGAGACCTCTGATTAGCCTCTGATCGCCACTCTGACGACCTCTGCTGGCCACTTGCTTGCCACTGATTGCCTCCCTCATCAGGTACACGGCATCCGAGAGCTCTCCCCCATCATAGATTACTGTGACGTGGTCGTCTGCATGCCCGATTCTGTTATCTATGACGAGTCCGACACCCTCCGCGCTGGCCCATCGGCGGTCGCGCAGGGCGACCAGTACCTCTATTTCCTCGACAAGGGCTCGGTGACCGTCTCGCTGGCCGTGGACACCACCTCTGATGCTGCGTCCAAGCACAGGATAGGCAAAGTCGGGCCTGGTGCTGTACTCTCTCTGCGCTCTTTTATGATGAGTGGGGGGACTCCGGGGTCGCATTCTCCGCTCCCGACGATGGCGGTCGCGGATACTGAGTGCCAGCTGCTTCGGCTGAGAGCAGACAGGTACGCAAGTATCGAGAAGGCTGATCCAGCGTTGGCCTGCAGACTCATCCGCTTGCTGCTGCAGGTCACCCAAGCACGCTTGGCTGAGGCCGAACAGATTGCAATCTCGTCCCGGTCTCGGCGCAATCTCGTCGAGAAGATCCCCCGTCAGACATCGCCGTCAGACATCGCGACGTATGCTCCCCCGAAGTTGCCCTGAGTCGATGTGAGTTTTCCCGCTTCTTCGTCAATGTTAATTTTTTTGTCAATGTGTGAGTGACGTGTATTTGTCCTGTGTGGAGGCGTCCGCCTCTCCGGGGCTCGGCTGGCGGTCAGCCGGTGTGCGCGCTCGGGCTAGCGGGCTAGCGGCCAAGCGAGTGTAACTAAGCGCGCGCGGATACTCAGGCATGTCCGGCGCGACCCTCAGCGGGAACCGAAAGTGCAAAGTCCGGTCCGAAACACTGCCTCACGTCGTCACTGGCGGGCGCCGCGACCGCCGACCCCCTACGCCCCCACACAAATAGAAATACCCGGCCTTCTACGTTGTACTTTCCTTACCGCGGCCGCGGACTGACCGGGCGTCAAATCGAATTTTAGTACGGTACGGTAGTCGAGCCTATCGGATTAGCATTAGGGCCGGGGTGTCCGACACACAAGACACATCCACGACGTACCTTACACGATACGACACCGACACCGCTCCCCCCGCCGCCTCCCGCACCAGGCTTTGGTAGATACATCCCCGCGTTGATCCCCGCGCGTCTCGACGCAGGTCGGCCTCACAGGCTCTTCGACGCACACATCATCCCCCACCCGCACGGCATGTTGATCAAGTCGATCAAGTCGATCACAACACCCCTGCACCCGCCAGCCTACCAACGGCCTGCCCCTCCGCCACTCCAGCCCCACACCGCGGCGGCCGCGGTATCGGCCACAGGTATCGGCCTCTGTGTCCCTCGGCGGCATCTTGCCACCCTGCTGCCGAGGCGCTGACCCCCTTTCAGGCGATGTACTTGCGATGGGCGCCGAGGAAGGCGTCGCGGAAGGTGGCGGTGAGCCCGACCGCCTCGAGCAGCGGCAGCCCGTAGGAGGCGAGGCGCACATTGTGCAGCTCGTCGAAGGACGTCGCCACGCCGTTCACGATCGGCATCGTGCCGTGCGAGAGCACCGGCGAGTGCAGGCCCGGCTTGGTCGCCGTGCCGATCTCCTTCACCTGCGTGGCGCTCACGGCAGCGCTCGATGAGACCGCCTCATAGACGGTCTCGCCGACGGCGATGTCCTTGGCCTGCTTGAGGTCGGCGCAGCACGCGGCGCCGACGGGCACGTGGTGCGTGGGCGTCAGCGTCAGGCTCCGGCCAGACGCCGTCGTGAGCACCACGAAGGTCGTGCCCTGCACGTCCGCATCGGCGAGCGAGAGGAGCGAGACGGTGTCGGTGGTGAGGGTGCCGTCGGCGCTGGCGGCGATGATGGCGTCGCCCGCACGGAGCGCGCTGAGGGGGCGCGGCGTGCCATCGGCCATCGTGATGAGCGCCTCGCTCGGGAAGCACGGGGCTTTGGACAGTTTGCAGGTCTTGAGGGCGCTGATTTGAGCGATCATGCTTGCCAAATAGATGTCAAGTCCCGTGATGTTAACTCCCGTGATGTTAACTTGCGTGAGCACCGTGACTTGCACGTCGACATAGAAGGCAAGAAAAGCCGAAAACTCCGTATCGGTGCACGTCTTGGCACATTGCCCGAATTGAGGGGTGATATAGCTTTCGCACGTGAATTGAGGAATGCCTCCGCCACTGGGTGGCAGCGGCGACAGCGGAGGCGCAGTGAAGCATGTGCTCAAGCAAGTGGGGGGGACGTAACCCGCGGGAACTTGAAGACGCCGAGGGAGCGCCACCTCGCCAAAAGGCGTGGGAGACGCCGGGGCGCCGACGAGAAGAAGAAGTGCGAGCATTGCAACTGAGATTCGCGCGAGAGCTCAACAAGTCAGCACGTGGTGCAACGAAAGGGGCTGGGCAGGCAGGGCCGCGTGAGCGCGTCCGGTCAGGCAGTCGGCGCAGGTCCTCGCACCAGGGAGACATCTTTCTTTGGAGATTGCTTTTTCTGAAATCAGAAATTTAATCTGTAACGCCGACGGCAACCTTGTGAATTGCTTAGACTTCAAATATTGGGAGTTCCCTTAAATTGAATTCAAAAATTTAATCTTTGTAATTTTAAAACGAATTAGAACAGCTGCAAGTCTCCCCCCCCTTGGGTGTGGGGCGCTCCTCACCGTATCCCCTGCTGGTGACGACCGCCAACCACGTCACCAAGCACAATATTCATAGCGCAAGAGAAAGGCGTACTGAATTTTACTGAAGGGTGCATGCGGGCCTCACGGGTTCCGAGGCCTTGCACGTCGGCGCATGATGTTTCGTCAAAACTCAAAGGTGAGTTGCCGTGGTGCCGATGCAGAGCGCCTTTCCCCTTTCAGAATCGGCGCATCGTCAAGTTGAGGCGGCATGGCTTTTCGGGCAATCGCAAGAAGCCAGGCGCCGATCCTGAGAAGACGCTCTTCACGCCGTGCCATACGAGCCGGCTCGGCCCGCCAAAGACAATCGCGTCGCCCGAATGGAGGCGCACGTACTGGCATTCCGAGGGGGGGGGCGGTGCCCCGCCCACCTGGGCCGTGGGAGGGCCGACCACGAAGACGCACGAGTCTCCCAAGGAGATGGAGACGATGGGGGTGCCGGCTGCGAGGCTCGCCGCGGACTCGTCTTTGTCCTGGTGAAGCCCCAGAGAGCCATGCCGGCCGTACCGGTTGATGATCACAATGTCGGGCACATAGGGCTCGCTGTGTGAGTGCTCACCTAGCGCCGTATCGGGCGCCCGACTGGTCGGCAGCTCGTCCTCCTCGTCGTCTTCAGCCCATTCCCCCTCGTCGGCATCGCTCGGGGCAGCGCTCTTGGCATCCTGCGTGCCACCCTCCTCCTCAGCGCTCGGTACAGCGCTCGGGACGCTCGGGGCAGCGCTCTTGGCTTCCTGCGTGCCACCCTCCTCCACAGCGCTCGGTACAGCTCTCGGGATCGACACGATCTCGTCCTCGGAGATCGCCCGCGTGCCCGCGCAACGCCCGCCCGTCGCTGCACTCGGTGCGTCGCCTGCGAGGCTGGCCCAGCGCGCCACCTTCGCCGCAGCCGCCGAGAGCTCGTCGGGCACGGGAAGTACAGGCTCATCGTCAATATTGGTGCGCCGTGGGCTGTACGAGCCGTTACAATGATCCCAATGGCGCCCCAAGCAGACCATCTGCAGCCGCATGGAATGCGAACCCATCGCACCGTTCGCCTCATACGTTGGCGTGAAGAAGCCTGCCTTCGCATGCTCGCCAACCCGGATGCACGTGTCGACGAGAGACTGTTGCTCGTGTGCGCTGAAGGCGTTCCGCAGCAGAACGCACCCAGGCTGCAGGATGCTGGCCGTCCGCTTGGGCGGTTTGGGCTTGCGCCACGCTTCCTGGTAGCAACGGGCGAGGCGCAGATTGTACTCACGCCCGCGCCAGCAGAGCCGAGCAGCCTCAGCAATGTTGCTCGCGTCGTTGGCAGCAGCAGGATACGTCCAACCATCACTGCTGGACCATATGACGTGGGTCGCACCAGCAGGTTGGCACCACGGGCGGAGCAGCACCACTGCACAGACGAGGCGCGCCTCCTCTTTCGCAGTCGCTCGCCCGCCTATCATGAGCAGCGGCCTGTTGTTTTTACGAATTCTCACGGGATCCTCAGCTTGTGACTCCGCTCCGCATCCACCTAGAAGCCACTGTTCGACAATGTCTCGCGCGGGTCTAGGCTGGCACAGTAGTTCGTTCAAGTGGCGCTGCCACCCAGGCCCATCCGCAGGAATCTCTGCGGGAAGCACGCAGCCATTCTGCGCCAACAACTCATGAAGTGCTTCACGCTCGCTGTGCGTACGCCGCACAGGCGCACGAAAGCCTGCGAGCTCGATGCTACTATCGTCGCGTACGTATACCGGTGGCCGTGCCGTCGGTTCGAGGACGAGCGGTACACTGTACCACTCGCCGTCAGCCCGGAACCGGAGAATTGGAGGACTGTCCTCGAGCATGCGATTAGGTTCGAGCATGCTCGAGGACCGCCCGCATGCTCGAGACCGAGACTGCTGTGAACGAAGGCGCCGACACGGCGCCGCGAAGCTCGTCAGGGCAATATGTGTGTGCGGGACACGCATGCTCACAAGACGCATCTGGATCTCGAACATGTAACGTCGCTCGTCGGCGTCTTGTGAGCCTGCCTGGAGCCGCGCTCTTCGGCATAGGCTGCGGCGCGCGGTCCGTGCAAATGCCGGAGCAACCGACGCGCAAGGACAAGGGGAAGCCCAGCTCGAAGCAGAAGAACGTGCCTAAGCGAAGCAGGACACATGGCATGTACACACACGTAGACGATATTGAAGCGCGTGCTGAGCATCATGATCATGAATCCAGATCTCGCTGTTTGTACAGAATCCTGCTGATCAACGGATGTGGCTTATCGCTCGCGGGAGCTTCCCTCGTCTTCCTGTATGCGGATGATGACGGAACGATGCCCATGCTACCGAGTTTGAGTGCTGCTGCGTGGTCGCCTTTGTGGCCACCTCCAACTCCATGGCCACCGTCGCCGCCACCGCCTCTGCCGCCTCCGCCACCGCCGCCGCCACCTTTGTATCCGTTACCGCCCTCCACATCGCCGCCGCCGCCATCTCCAGAACCACCCCTGCTGTATCCGATGCCACCTCCTCCGCGATTGCCGCCGACTTTATCGCCCCCTCCGCCTCTGCCGCCACATCCTCGGCCACCAGCCGGGCACCTTTCGGTGATCGCCGGTCTGAACGCGCGATTCGCGAGCGGTGGGCCGTACGACGGCGTATACGACGGCGTGGCTCGTGCAGGGGTGTTCATTCGATCGTTCGACGGCCTGAATGAGAGGGACAAGCCTTGGAACCCGTGCACCACCTGCGTCTCTTCGGATCGATTCCCGAGCTCGCTCATATACCCTTCACACACCGACATCTATTCCAGCGGCCCTGGCGGCTTCATCATCCACCCGAGCGCCGTGTCTGTCTTCTGCTCGTGCTATGGCGACTGCGGCTCGCAAGGTAAGTCATGTCCCACGCGCTACGGCGACGAGTCCTGCCGTCCCGGTTGCATGCATCCTTGTGATCCGGCGCGAGGCACCCGCAATTGGGGCTGCTCTTGGTACGGCGACGCGCAGCTCCCTCTGATGCAGAAGCAGCAAATCGAGGTCCGGGCTGGTGGCGGCTACAACGAGGTGGTCCTCGACCCGCGCCCGTGGGTTGCACACCTGCCCACGACCATCGAGGCGATGTTCGTGGTGAGGGTGTCCTCGCCTCAGGATGTGAAAACCATCAAGGATGTGCATGCATCCTTCTTGGCGACTTATGGGCTCACGTATGAGGACGGTCCGCCGGGCGTGCTGTACGATCCGAAGGCGAACCCCACGGCCCCGTTTGAGTATTTTCCATTGTTACCGGAGTCGGCGTAGTGCACTCAGTCATGCAGGAAGGCGTTATAGAAGCTGACAGTATACTCTCTGCGAGCGGAACGCGGGCCCGGGGCCTACCCCAAGACGAAGACACAGTTCGGCTGAATAGTCAACGAAGACAAGTTGCCGTTCGAAGTTGCTGTCCCTCGCCTTCAGCAAATATCATTCACACTCCGAGTGCGAGTCTCACATCCGGAAAGCACCCATTTTTTCTTGATATGCCTACGTATTGATATTCCTCTAATCGCAGGAAATATTCGTTTCACCAGCCCTGCGGAATTTACTATAAAGAACAGTCTAATAAGTGCTGTGTGTGTGTCGCGCGCCGCACGCTCGCGCGCGCGCCCGCGCCCGCGGCGCGCCGCACGCGATCACATTCTGTACTTGTATCATCCGACAAGATGGCGATGTCAGCCGCGGCACCGAGCTGCGATCGTGCGTATGTCGTTGGCGACTATGACTGTCCAGAGCAGATTGGCAACAGGATATTTGTCGTCCTCAATGCCCAGCTGTGTGCCGCAACGTTCGACACGCCACTCGTCTGGAGGAGAACGCCGGGAAACATAAGCCTCCGGCTGGGTTGTGATCGCTTCCTTGCTCGCAAGCCGTTGCTCACTCGTGCAGACGCTCTGCTTGAGCGTTGCCCGAAGATGACAGAGACAGCATACCTTCCATACGCAGCCAGAAATACTCCTCAGATGGATGCTCAGGAGCGTCACCTCAGAGATAGACCGCTTCAACCAAAGCCCGGAGAGCTCACGCATTGCGGCCAGCTCAATCGGCCACAGTTCCACCACGTGCTCAAGAATCCGGGTCTGCTGCCGCCGCAACGTACTGCACTTCAGAGCCGCTTCGATGGCGGCTTGCTGCGAGCCTATGGCGAGGCATTCAGCCAGCTCTTTGAGTTCACTCCTGAAGTTATGAAACTGGCGCACTCCGTCCTTCACAGCGGCGGGCCGCTGCTCGGCGTGCACGTGCGGCATCTGCCAGCCCACAGGCTTTCGTGGGCCGTGCTCGAGAATACCACCGTGGCGGCTGTCCTCAAGGCGGCCGAAGAGCTCAGCGCTGATGATCGTTGCCGCATCGCAATCGCTTCTGAGGAGTCCGCATCGGTCGAGCGCCTCTCTGCTGCGGTCGCCCACAAGTGTCATGTTGTGACAATTCCACGCCGATCCGATGATGCGCTCAACCCTTTTGCGTCGGATCACGGTGCCTACTCTGGGATTACGTTTATGGCCGAACTCTACCTGCTGAGCCTTTGTACAGTCGTCTTTGCGGTCGGTGGCTCCTCATCTGCCGAGCTTGTGTTGGCTCTGACGCTGCAGCATAGAGGCCACCAGGCATTCCTGTGCCACGTCGATGCCACGTGCTCAAACGTCACCTCCACTCCCTACATACCTTATCATTTCAGGTTTACGCCGACTCTCACGGCTGGTGGACCGCCAGAATGCGGCAACTGCGTGTGGGTGAGCTTCAGCCGGTGCAGCCGGCATCCGCCTTGGAGCAACCGCTCGGCAGTCCGGTGTTTTGCTGCTTGCTGTACGCCGGAGCGCCCATCACAGCCGCAACCGCTAGGGAATCTCAGCTTTGTTCGAGTCATCGAGGCTTGAGATACACAGATACAGGTCTACAGGTCGGGTGTCCAGTACATATAGTAGTCACATAGGGCCTCCGAACAGGATAACTGGAAGCAGACTTTACCCGCCAGGCAGGGGCGCAGGCGAGGACCCCCAGGCGATTACAGGCGATAAGACCATCGCTATGCGCTCGACCGCTCACGGGCGAGCCCCAGCGCGTGTACAAATCACTAATCAGGACCATGGTGCGACCGAACTGCCGCGTAGAGGACCGCGGCGGCACGGCAACACGGTGGGGTGGACGGCGCCGGATCGTCAACGGCAACGCGCAAGATGAGAAGCGGACGCGCAACCGCACCCACGCGACCTGACGATCGGTGCGGTGTAGCGCGGTATAGGGGTGAATCTGACGGTGTCGGTGAAGTCGCCGATGTGGCGGAAGGAACACGAACAGCGCTGGGCCCGAGTCGAGTCGAGTCGCTTGACCTTTCTGACTTTTGATATTGATTTGAGTGCATCTCTTGGCTCTGGTGGCCTTCGCGCTATGAACTAGACTACGCTCTTGGAGCAATGTTTTAATCGAAGCTCTCGGGCGGGCTCCACGGCACCCATTTGGTCGCGTGGTCGGAAGCGAGCTGGGCCCTCCTCTCGGCCCCGTCCCAGCACACAAAGGGCCACCATGGCTGCAGCTGAAGCTGGGCCTCGCACAAGACCGGACCGCCCTCCTTGCGCGCCACCTGAGCCGGCAGCCCCCCCTTTCGGCATCCTTCAAAGCGCTCCGCAAACCCCCTCTCCGTATGCCAAAGCGTTTCATTAGCATCGAAGAAGCGGCGCCTGCGCATCGACGCCATGCGGCGACGCGGCGCGCGGCGCGGCGCTACCGGAAGCGCGCCATTCGCGTCCACTGGCGGTGGCGGTGGCGACGCCCGAAGCGCCCGTTGTAATCGAGAGGAGGCGAGCAGGTTGACGAACAGAGTCGACCATGTATCAACCACACCCGGTAGGCAATAATGGACGCAGTCGAGCCGTTGGCGCACATGGGCAGGCCAGAAGCGTCCCATCGCACCGTCCGGGCGCATCGCGGACGGCAGCGCCACATCGAGGAAGCTCGCGCCGTATTGACGCGCCAGCCAGCTTGCGTGCTGGTTCTGGCGCGCGTACTGTGTCCAGCGCAGCTCGTTCGACGTGACGTCGCCGTCGTTGCCGCTCCCGGCGGCGGCGGCGGCGATGGCGCCATCGAGAGAGAGAGGCGAGTCGAAGCGTGCGCAGCCGCGCACGGGCGTCGAAGTGCCAAGCAGCACGACGCTCGCCGGGTCCGTATGCCCCCACACCGCACGCCGGGCGATGAGGGAGTGAAGGGTGTGGTTGAGGTTGCGTGCGACGAATTCGATGCGAGCGCGCCGGGCGGCCTCGGGTGGCGGGAGCTTGGTCCATTTCTCGGCGAGCATCAGGCTGCGTGGCAAGTGGTGCCCCATCCCCAGCAACACACGTCCGCGTCGCGCGACGCTCGCTGTACGAATGGGTGCAAGATCGAGAAAGCATCGCACTGCCGCACCGTGTGGTAGTCGCTCACCATCTCCGTCCAGAGCAGCAGGTCAGAGCGCACGAAACTGAGGCGTGTGGCGCCATCGCACGCCGAGGCCGTCAAGTCGGCGATCACCATGCCGTTCTTCACGTCGCGGCCGAAGCGACCGCCGAGCATCAGCACGAGCGAGAGGAAGGTCTGCAGCACCGTCGAGTCGCCGACGACCACAATCTGCTTGCCACCCAGTACGTCGCACGCGCTCGAAGCCTCAAGCCGTCGCAGTGAGCATGCGTTCGGCACCCACTCGTACACCGGCCGCGGCGGCGGAGGCGGTGCTTGCTTGCTCGGCGGGTCGTCGCATTTCCCATAGTGCTGCGGCATGTTGGAGTTCATCTTGGAGCCAATGCTTGCCCAGAATTTTGAGGTGATACGGTACGGTGGCTGTGCGCCTGATGCGAGCTGCCACTGGCCATCAGCGTAGCTGGTCGAGCCGTCGTTAAAGCACCCTGGCCTCGCCATGTGGCGCCCGATGCAGCGCCTTATTACCGAAACGTCGCATGAAGGTTTACAGCTGTGTGAGCTGTAACACTCCCAGCGCGCACCCACTGCTCAGTACGGCATTGTGGAAGAGGGGGGCAGCAACATGTGAGAGATTTGTTCTTTCATTCTAATCTTTCGTCTAAAAATGGAGGTGATGCCGGCATGCTCCGCTGTCTCCTGAGTGGAGTGTGGAAGTACTTGTGTCTATCTATTCGCAAAGAATCTACAGCGTGAACACAGAGAGTGGCGCTGTTCGTCTCTTATGTCGTCTTTCTACGGCTTCTTCGGACGACGCAGGATATCCTGGACGCAGGATATACTGGACGTCGAGACTAGATGTCGTCGTGCAGTCGCCCACCCAAGCCGCGTGCGTACGCGAGGTCGGGATCGTCCGCCTCCGCCTTCTGCTCTAGCAGCCGGGCGGCGACGGCCGCAATGGCGCCCGAGCCAGCGCCCAGCGGATAGCACAGGCTCGAGTCTCGGTGCAGCGCCTCGCGGAAGGCCAGCGGCGACCGTAGGAACGAGTCCTCAATTTTGAGGTAGCCGAAGGTGAAACCGTACAGGCCGCCGGTCACCAAGGATATGCACGCTATCACGCGCACCTGCCATTCGGTGCGCACGAGTATCGCACCCACGAGCGGCGAGTCGCAGCGCGCGAGCAGATCGAGGAATGAGAAGCTCACTGAAAAGGCGAGGCACATGCCCAACATCGCATAGAGCGGAACCTTGCTCGATGCGGTGATGCCGTGCGACCAATCCCGCTCAAGCACGAAACAGACCGCGCCCGACGCCAAGTTGAGCGACGCAAAGGCCGCAAGCAGCCAAAAATTGTGCACATTGGCATCGCGGCACATCTGGTGAAACACGATGCCAGCGGAGGCGATGAAGAGTACGCCAAAAGAGATGGCGAAGAAGGGTGAGACCGATACCTCGATGAGTGCGCTGTTCACCATGAGCGAGTTGCAGAAGCCCATGCAACCGCCGACTAGCAAGCAGCGGCATAGGACGACCACTTTCCGAGGCGGGTGCTTACTGAGGGAGAAGTCTGGCATGGCGTGGCCCTTTTCCAACTTTGGAACTTCTGATTACGGATTGATTACAGAAAGAGCTCGGCATAGCTGTGTGGTAGGACGAAGCCCAACTTTACCGTGACAAACTCTGATACGGAAATTGTGCGGTGACTGATGACGTGCATGCAAGAAGGGTGAATGGGGCGCAACACAATGTACACACCACTTGTGATTTGACGAATTGACTGACGAGGGGCGGTCATGCTTTTGTCCGTCCTGGGCGCGCTCGGGCGCGCGGGCCTGCTGCACCCGCAAGAGTCTGAGTCGCGCGAGATCAAGGATCTATCGGGCCTATGGCGCTTCAAGGCCGATTCCGGATCGGGCATGCGCGAGAATTGGCAATCCGGCGCTCTGTCTTTGCCGACCATGGCCATGCCAGTGCCCTCATCGTACAATGACCTGACGCAGGACGGCGCGCTGCGCGAGCACGTGGGCATCGTCTGGTACGAGCGCACTGTCTTCCTGCCGATGCACTGGCTGACTCAGCGCATCGTGCTCTTCGTCGGTTCGGCCAACCACCATGCGGTGGTGTGGATCAACGGCAACTTCGTAGGAGAACACGAGGGCGGCCACCTGCCCTTCCACCTACCGCTCGAGCAGCTGCACCTGAACTTTGGCCGGCCCAACAGGCTGACCATCGCGGTCAACAACACGCTCAGCACAACAACGATTCCTCCGGGCATCGTGCAGGTCAACGCCGCTGGTCGCCGCATCCAACGACTGCAGATGGACTTTTTCAACTATGCCGGTCTGCACAGGCAGGTGCTGCTGTACACGACGCCGCTGGTGGCGTACCTGGATGACATCCTCGTCTCCTGCCGCCTCGAGGGCGCGATAGCCCATCTCAACGTCTTCGTCTCCGCCGCGTCCGCTGAACCGCCACCGCCGCCGGGCGCAGTGACGGGCGCCGCGGCTTCATCTGTGCTCATCACGCTGCGCGACGCCGCGGATCAGGTGGTCGCGCGCGGGCGCATGCCTTCCGATCCGCGCCGTGGCGGGCGGTTGCAGGTGCACGACGCCCAACACGTACCCAACACGACGCGCAGCTCCGGTGGCCACGCTACATGTCCGTGCATGCAAGTGCTCACCACGGCGCCCTCACCTCTCCCCACATACTCCCCACAGGTGCACGACGCGCAGCTCTGGTGGCCACGCTACATGTCCGTGCATGCAAGTGCTCACCACGGCGCCCTCACCTCTCCCCACAGGTGCACGACGCGCAGCTCTGGTGGCCACGCTACATGTCCGACACGCCAGGCTACCTGTACACGATCGTCGTCGAGGTGAGCCCTTGCCCTCCCGCAACGGGCGCTGATGACGTATGATTGCCCTTGAGTGCCTACCTCATCAGGTGCGCGGCGTCGTCGAGGTGAGCCCCCCCGCGGCGGGCGCTGATGACGTATGATTGTCATTGAGTGCCTACCTCATCAGGTGCGCGGCATCGTCGAGGTAAGCCCTCGGACCTCGCGGCGGACGCTGATGACATTTGATTGCCACATGGACTCCCTCCCTCATCAGGTCCTCTCCACCGATGGCAACGTCTCCGACACGTATCGGCTTAAGTACGGCCTGCGGACGGTCGACGTCACTCCCGAACGCGGCCTCCGAATCAACTCACGTCCCTTTTACTTGCACGGCTTCGGCAAGCACGAGGACTCGGAGTTGCGCGGCAGAGGACTCGACCTGCCGCAGCTCGTCAAGGACATGAACTTGATGCGATGGATTGGCGGCAATTCGATCCGCACGACACACTATCCGTACTCGACGGAATTCTTGCAGATGTGCGATGAGCTCAGTTGATGAGCTCAGTTGATGAGCTCGGATGAGCTCGGATGAGCTCGGATGAGCTCGGATGAGCTCGGATGAGCTCAGATGACGTCCGATGAGCTCTGATGGCATCTGATTGCCTCCGCCATCAGGAGTGATGAGCTCGGGATTGCCGTCATTGGCGAGGCCCCCGCCGTCGGGCTGCAGAGCGTGAACATGGTACGCGAGACGCTGCGCACCCACCTTGAGGTGATGGGCGAACTCATCATGCGGGACAAGAACCACCCGTCGGTCATCATGTGGTCGGTTGCTAATGAGCCCGATTCCGAGGCGCCGAGTGCGGCCACGTACTTCAAGCACTTGATCGCCCAGACGCGCGCCCTCGACCCGTCCCGGCCGGTGACATTTGCGACGTTCAAGGCGCCCGAGAAGGACGTTGTGTGCCAGCACGTGGATCTGATCATGGCCAATCGGTACCACGCATGGTAACGAGCAGCCGCCAGCCCTCCTTGCCTCTGATTGCCTTGATCACACGAGCAGCCGCCAGACCTTCTTGCCTCTGATTGCCTTTGGTTGCCTCCGATCGCCTCTGATCGCCTCCGATCGCTTTCCGATCGCCTCTCTAATTGCATCTCGGATTGCCTCCCTCATCAGGTACACCAGCACAGGCCAGCTCGACATCGTACCTTATACGCTCCGCAGTGACCTAGTCAACTGGCGGGGCCGCTTCGGCAAGCCGGTGATGCTCTCCGAATATGGCGCCGGCGCAGCATGCATGTGCTCACTACGGCGCCATCGCCTCCCCACAGGTGATGCTCTCCGAATATGGCGCCGACGCAGTCGAAGGCGTGCACAGCGACCCTCCCATCGCCTTCTCAGAAGAGTTCCAAGCGGCGTATCTACGTGCCCATTTTGGCGTCTTCGACGAGCTCATGCAGGCACGCGAGCCCGTCCCCGTTCCGAGCCGCGTGTCGCCTCCGCTCGCCCCCGCGGACCGCTCATCCTGACCAGCGCTCGGGTTTGGTTGTGCTCGCGACGGCGCGCAGGCGGGCATCCTCGTCGGCGAGCACGTGTGGAACTTTGCGGACTTTATGACGGCACAGGGCGTGACGCGCGTCGTGGGCAACCGCAAGGGGGTCTTCACGCGTTCCCGCCAGCCCAAGCTCGCGGCGCATACTCTTCGAGAGCGTTACTGGACAATCGCCAATCGCTCCACCCGCTGGCCGCTCTCGCTGGCCCAACTCGGCGCGACGTCTCGCGTCCGCGACGTCAACGCACCGACGGGTGCGAGCGCCACCGGCGCCGCCGTCGCCTCGAGCGCTAAGATGGGCGCGCCCAGCAATCGCGCTGCATCGGAGCGACGCGCTGCACTGGGCAGCCGTTTGGATAGCGCTGCACTGGGCAGCCGTTTGGATAGCGCTGCACTGGGCAGCCGGATGGAGAATGCCGACAGTCGTCTCCTCGATGTGAGACAGCCTCGCAGCCTCGCTCGCAGCCTCGCAGCCTCGCAGCCTCCCACCCTACCCTCTTATGGCTCCCCTTCCTAGGCCACGCCCTCCTCGTACATCTGGGCGCTCTCTTATGGCTCCCCTTCCTAGGCCACGCCCTCCTCGTACATCTGGGCGCCCTCACATGGCTACCCTGGAGGGGCGTGCCCTCACATGGCTACCCTGGAGGGGCGTGCCCTCACATGGCTCCCATGGAGGGGCGTGCTCGACATTATCTTGGCCCAGGGCACAGCGTCGTCGCGAGCACTTCCAGCGCGCGACAGGAGCTTGGCGCTGTGGCGCCGACTCGCCACCGAAGGGGCCACGCCAGAGCACGCGCGCGAGCCACCTCACACGCGAGCGACACGCCGCCGAGCACGCGGCCCCTCCCCTCCCCTCCCACCTTCTCCATCCCCTCCTCGGCTCCTCGACACCCATTCTCTCTCTCTCTCTCTCTCTCTCTCTCT